>JAOANK020568806.1:0-39193 GCA_026257165.2 Telfairia occidentalis
GGGCCTCGTCGAAGCTGGTGAACGTCGCGGCCACCTTCAGCAGGAACGACGCGGCCGGGCGGTACTTGCACGCCTTGAGCGTCGCCGCCTGCGCGGTCGCGATGGCTGCCTCGACGGTGGCGATGGTCTTGTTCTGGTAGACGACGGGCGCCATGGGCGTGGTGGTCACGCCGGGCACGACGGCCGAGGGGTCGGGCAGCTGGCAGGCGCCGAGGAGCGACATGGCGCCGATCGCGGCGCAGAAGATCAGTTTTCGGAACACGGGAGATCTCCAAGTAGAGCCGGAGTGCACCCCGGCCCAGCAGTGTTAAGGCTTTACTGCGCGGGGCGCAAGCCTCGTAGGAGATTCGTGGTAGACATTCTCGATACAAACAACGGTGAATGTCCTACCAGGGTGCCGCTTTGCAGCTTCCTTGGCGATTCGGCACGCGTCAGAAAGCTGATGATGACCGGGCGCGTATATGACGCGCCCTCTGTTGAGTATGAAATAGTTGTTACTCATTGCCGGGCCGGGACCTCGACGTCGACGAACTCCTGCTCGGCGCGCGTGATCGCGACGTATTCGAGATTCGCCTCCTGCACGAGCTGCCAGTCCTTCTTGGCGAAGGGCGACGGCATGTAGCGCTTGCGCCCGAGGCAGAACACGCGCTTCCACTCGCGGCCCTTGGACTTGTGGATCGACGACAGCGTGCAGACGTTCGGACGCTCCCCGGGCTTCAGTTCGGGGCCGAACATGCGGTTGATCTCATCGACGAGGTCATTCACCGTGTGCCGCTGCGCGACCTGGCAACGCTCCATGATGATGCGGATGCAGTCCAGCTTGTCGGTCAGCGCTGCGATCGCGTGCTCCTTGTCCTGCGACATCAGCTTCGCCTTCTCGCGCTCCTCGAACTCCTCGAGCTTCGCCGAGAGCTGCGTGAGGGTCTTCAGCTTCCACTTGCGGGCGAGCTTCACGAGGCCCTGTCCGATGTCGCGCCCTTCGATCTTGCACGCGATGCCTTGCCCCAGCAGCGCGTAGGCAGTCGACACCAGCGGGGCGTTGTTCCGGCACAGGATAGCGTCATGCGGACCGAGGTCCTGCTTTGCGAGCTCCGTGTCCTTGATCGTGCGCAGCGTGCCCTCGCCGTTGTCCTCGTGGGCGTTGATGTCGGGAACGATCGTCTGCGCGAGACCGACGATGCGCTTGGCGCAGCGGTACGTCGTGTTCAGCGGCAGCGTGATCGCCGACGTAGCGCGCTTCAGCTGCGACATGCTGTCGCTCGAGGCGCCCGTGAAACCGTAGATGGCCTGCCGGTCGTCACCGACGAACACGAGGCGCCCGGTCACCGGCTTCAGCATCGCCAGCGCCAGCGCGCGACGGGCGGGGTTCGTGTCCTGCGCCTCGTCGAGCATGACCCAGGCCTTCGGCCAGAAGCGGGCGCGGAAGTACAGCGGCGCGAGGATTATGTCGTCGAAGTCGATCACCTCGCGGCAGGCGTTCAGGGACGCCTTGTAGACGCACACCGCAGCGCGCATGATGTCGATCGCCATCGCAGCAGCGGTCGTCGTGTCCTCAAACTGCTCCGCGAGGTCCTCGTCCATGCCGTGGTGGTCCCAGAGGCGCTGCCAGTTCGCGCGGTCATCGAACGACGCGAGGTGCCCGAAGGCTTCGCCCTTCGCGTACGACACTAGCTTCGCGATCATCGGCGCATGGTCGCGGTAGACGTCGCGGTGCGCGTCCGGGTTCACCTTGCCTTCGATGATCTTGTAGACCTTCTTCTCGTCCACCTGCACGTTCGGGGCGACCTTGCGCCACACGCGCATGCCGATCGAATGCACCGTAGCAGCCTCGGCCTGCTTCCAGTCGATGTTGCGGTCAGCGAGCTTCGCTTTCAGCTCACCGGCGATGCTCGTGTTGTACGCCATCAGCAGCACATCGCCGAGGTCGTGCGCGACGATCGTATCGACGAGTGCCATCAGCGTGAAGGTCTTGCCGCAGCCCGCGCGGGCGAGCAGTTCGAGCGAACCCTTGCCATCGACAGCCCAGGAGAGGACGGCTTGCTGCTGGGTGGAGTAGGGCATGACATATCCTTTCTGGCGGGGCAACGCGCCCCGCCCCATTCGTATAGCGGACCTGCAAACGTGTGTAAAGCCCTAACCGGCCGGCGGATACCGACGGTGCCAGGTGTAGTACTCGCCGTTGCGTGAGTGCGTGAACAGGTACGTGCGGACTTCGATGCCGTTCCACCACTGCCAGAACGAGACCAGACGTTGCAGCCATCGCCCCAACTGAGCGTGCTGCGCGTAGGTGACGTAACGGTCCCAGTCGATGCCGTCCTCTCCGCCGTGGTCGTCGTCGATGCATTCCATGACGCGTTCCATCACGGTGTCGACATCGAAGTAGGTGGAGAGCTTGATTGGGCCCTGCCTCGCCTCCATCACATGGAAGCAGCCCATTCCACTGATCTTGTAGTCCTCTCCGCACTCCTCGTCGAAGCCGGCGTGAACAGCGTCGTCACGCGTCGAGAATGGTCCCGAATACGTTTCATCGTCGGCCGAAAACCACCAGCCCCACGCACTTGACTTGCCGCCCAGCACGCGCGCAGGACGCTTGAACTTCTTCTTAAGCTGCTTCATCCAGTGTCGCATCAGTCCATCTCCACCAAATCGCACTGCGGAACCCATCCGAAACCGATCTTGTGATCGGTCGGAATCCAGATTTGCTGGCCAGTGTAGGGACCTTCATCCATAACACCGACGCAGAGCCATGTCGTAACTATGCCCATGTTCGCTTTTGCTTCAGGGCGCAAGTTATCCATCCGTATCGGGCGGAACTGTGCTCGAGGACGCGCCGCCCAAAGGTTCACGAACGTCTGCACTTCTAGCCTCCATCTGTTCCGCCACAGCACTTGGGGCAAGGCTTGTCTTCCGGACTGCACATCAGAAGGGCGCCTTGCAGTCGATCACCTCGACGTCGATCGTCAGCGGCCGGTTGTTTTCGAGAACCCGGCGCTCGTCACGGGTGATGCCGCCTTCCATGAAGACGTGCACCAGTCCCTCTCGTATGAACTCGACGCCGTGCGCGCGGCGACCAGTGATGTTCTCGACGAGTCCTTTGATATCTGAAAGTGTCATCTGTCCTCCCAGTCACCAATCACGATGACATTGTCCTCGGGGTTGCAAACTTGGTGCACGTCGAGCCTGTGACGCTGCGTGACGCCTCCTTCGATCTTGACGACTACCGACCCGCGGCTGCCGACGCGAACGATCTCAGCGTTGCGCCCCGTCACTGCACGAACGAGGTCTCTTAGTTCCAACGGGTCCAACGCCTGCGTCCTTGTACATCTGGTGAAGGTCATTGACGCGACCGCCATCACGCCACACTTGCCGGACCTGCCGGCGCATCGCGTCGCGCGAGTGGTTGCGCAGTCCGGACACGTAGTCCGGGTTGCGCTCCTGCCATCTCCGCGTCTGCTCTCGGGTCTTGACGCGGTACGCGGGGTCGAGCGCGTAGCGCACCGAGCCGTACGCGACGCCGAGCGCAGCCGCGATCTTCGGCCGGCTCACGCCCTGCTCGGCGAGCGCTCGCGCGTGTTGCCACCACTCCGGTTCGGGAAGGTCATCACCCATCAAAGGCATTCCAGCCTCCTGTAGACATCGAATAGTGACTCCACGCGGCCGGCTGCGCGCCATTGTTCGCGTGCGTACTCACGGGCCCTCGCGCGCTTGCCGTCGCGGGGGACTTTTCGTGGAGTGTGGCGCTGGTTGCGCGCGAGCGTCCGCGCGCGGTGCTTGAGCCTGAACTCAGGGTCGAGCACATACTTCACAGCTTTTCGGTCCTTGTGAAGCTTTCGAGCGATCTCTGCCTGGCTGGCCCCGCGCTCGGCCATCGCTCGCGCACGGGACCACCACTCCGGCTCAGGCAGATCCGGAGTCAGCGTGCTCATACAAGCCGGAAGCCTTCACGGCGCGCCGAGCGGTCGCGGCAGTAAGCGAGCGCGAGGCAGGCACGGGCCTGACTGATGTTGTACGCACGCGAGCCGGGACCCTGCTTCGCCCGTCGCCGATACTCGGCAGCTTCGGAGAGGAGGTAGAATACGCCGTCGCGAGCCATACCGACCGGAGAGATCATCGTCTCGTAGAAAGTGGGCATTGCTATATCCTATCTTAAAAGGCCGGAGCGCTGCCGCCCCGACCCCTCTAACGTAAAGTGCAAAAGCGCGTGTGTAAAGCCCTAACTGCGCAACGCCCCACTCTTGTGGTCCCAGTCGCTGTCCTTCCATCGAAGCCACAGCAGACGCACTGCCACCCGGCTGATGCCGACAGCTTCGGCGATGCCCTGGTACGAAGAGCCCGTGCCCCTCATGTCCAGTATCTTGCGAACTCGGTCAGGGTTCTGCGGGGCGGGGAAGCGTGTTCCCACCGGGCGCCCCGACTTGAGTGCAGATGTCACAGCGTGATCTCTCGAATGTAGCGCCTAACGCGAAGCCAAGGCAAAGGATAGACCAGATGATCCCGAGCCACCACCACCAAGGCAATTCGCTGTCCATGCACACTCCTAGCATCTACAGAACAGAATTGTAAAGGTTTAGCACTACGCGGCGCGGGCGAGTGTCATAGCCTCGCGCGCAGTAGTGCCCTTGCCCATCGACTTCACTGGATCGACTTCCTCGACATCACCCCAATTGGGCCCCATCTTGACGTCAACGATGCTCGGAACTTTCAGCTCTATCGCGAGCTCCATGACGTCGGCAGCGAAACGGGCTTCCTCATATGTCTTCACAGACAAGCCCAGTTCGTCATGCATCGTCAACAGCGGCATGACCTTGAAGTGCTCCCACAAGATCTGCATCGCGCGCTTCATCTGGTCGGCAGCACTGCCCTGCGCCAGCTTGTTCAGCGCAGCGTGCGCCCCGAGGCGCGAGCCGTCCGGCATCTTCGGGAAGCGTCCCTTGCGGCCTTCGATCGTAGTGATGTATCCGCGCTGCCCACCGCGCTTCTGGCAAGTCTCGATCATTCCCTTGATGAAGGGAGCGCCCGTATGGTACTTGTCCAGTAGTTCCTTGCCTTCCGGGCCGGCGACCTCTACGAGCTTGCTGCGCTCCTCCTCGGGGAAGTCCTTAGGATCGACGCGCGTCCACTTGCCGTTCACGACAAGGCAATACTCGACAGGCAGCCCCAGCGACCGGCACAGCTTGGCGCCGCCCATCCCGTACCCGATGCCGAGGTTGATCGGCTTCGCGTCGTCACGAGAGATACCGCAGAAGTCAGCCACCATCTGGTGGTAGTCGGTGCGCGGGTTCGCGATGTATGTCTCCATCGCAGCGCGTGCGCCCGGTATCTCCGGCTTGACGCAGTTCGCGAAGTGGAGGATCAGCCTTGGCTCTTGGGACGAATAGTCAAGCGAAGCCCATTCTTCTCCTTCATCCGGGAGGCACAGCGTTCTAATGAGTTTACGGATTTCTTTGTTTCTCTTAGGGATCTGTTGCAGATTTGGGTCACTGCTGGACCAACGTCCTGTGATGGTACCGCGACCCCCTCCCTCATCATCCTCCCCACGCAGTTGGTGGAACTGGCAATGAATTCGTCCATCTCGGGCGTGCCCAAGGATATGTCCATCGATAAACGTCGTCCGCGCTTTGTTGTATACACGAAGCTGCCTCACTGCCTTTGCGGTGATCGAGGGCGAGGCCTCGAGCCACTCCTTCCGGATGCTGTCCTTGCCCTGACGGGTCTGAGGCGGCGTGACGCCTTCGACGCGCAGCGCTCGGGCGATGCTGCCCGCGTCCCAGGGATCGATCGAAACGCCCGTCGCCTTGCGGACCTCTTCGATGATCTCATTCTCGCGCTTCTGCAGGAACGTGCGGACCTGGTCGGCCTTGTCCGGGTCGGTGCGGACGCCTCGGGCGCGCATGCCGACAGCCAGCGGCACCATCGCCTGCTCCAGCTTGTAGATGTTCTGCAGCCCTTCGCGTTCGATCTGCTCCTTAAGCTCAAGCCAGATGTCAAAGGTTAATCGAGCGTCGCGCTCGCCGTACGGACCTACATACTCGGCCGGGCACGCGTGCAGGTGCCCTTTGATGATGTGTTCCTTGGCATCCGTGACACCGAGCGCTTGCTCGATAGCGCGGCGCATCAGTGCATCATCCTTGCCGATGCCGAACAAGTCATGCCCGATGGCGTCGAGACCGTATTCGAAGCGGTGCTCGTCTAGCAACGTCATCTGGATCTGGATGTCGTGGATCGGACCTGATATTTTGATGCCCTCACGTACCGTCAGCCATCCGACGTCGTACGGGGCGTTGGCGAAGATAGGTTCAACAGTTGGCTTGGCAAGCTGCGCCCCCAGCCATCGAACCACGGTACTGTGAGGGAGATTACTCCCATTGGCGTGCTGAGTTGGAAAGTACCACTGTCGGGACCGGTCCGCGACGGCAAACCCGGCAACGCGCCCTTCGCCAGCGAAAGCCCATGAAGGTCCAATCGTCCGAAGGGACGGGTCATGTGTCTCCAAGTCGATCGCGACAGGGCCGTCGAGCTCAGGAAGTTCATCCGGCATCTCCCATGACGATTGGACGTTGATGTTGGCAGCGTTGAAGACGAGTTCTCGCCGAGCGGCAGCGCGCGTCTCGCGCTTCTTCTCAGTCCAGAAGATTCCAAGCTCGTCACCAAACATCAGAGTACCTATGGAACCGATACAGAAACCGACGATAAGGAGGCTGCTCTTCGACGGTAGGAGTATCCCAAGCGCGTCGACTGCCGTTCTTCCATCCGCGACGCGTGTGAAGCGCGCCGTGCAGGAAGTAGGCCGCTCCGCAGTAGCACCGCAGCACGCTGGTATTGAGCGGTATCGGAGGCTGACCCATCCGCAGCCGGCCGAACGTGTCAGCGTGCAATTGCTGCTATACGTGCACAGACTCAGCAAGCTCACAGACTTCGTGGCCGGCTTCGCAAGTGATCGTCGTGCCGATCGGGTAGAGCGCGTTCGGATCTTCGAGATCGACAGCCTTGGCTATGACGTGCCGAAGTATCGGATCAGCGAGGAAGTTGCGAACCTCGGTACGCATCAGCCCCTCCGCTGCATCACGTCATTGATGGCCCGCGCGTGCTCCTCGCGGGTCTCCCAGAGGTTCTCTATAGCACGGGCGAGCGTCGCGCGCTCAGCGTGCGTAGACAGGCGGCACTGCAATGCGTTGGCCAGGTTGTCCGTCGCCGCTGCGACCCGCCTGAGAGCGCCGCTCAGCGCATTGATCGCAACCTGCTCGGCGTGCTCGGCGTTGGCGCGCTTGCCCGCTTCCAACCACTCCGGGTCACGCCGTTCAGCAGGGCGGTCCACTGCACTACCGTTGGCAGTCAAGTGCAAGTACAGTCCATCACCGTGCTTCAGTGTCATGTCACACTCCCGGAAGTCTCTTGCTGCACACGAGTCCACGAATACCTTCTCCGTGCCAGAAGGTATGCTTGGGACATTGCTGCTCGTGGTTCCAGCAGTCCGCGATGTCCCAGTAATCCGCTTCGTGCAGCACAGGACCGAGAAACTTGTGGTCCCACAGTGTGTTCATCGGAACAGGTGTCGCGATTTCGGTCGTGACTTCTGCCGTGTCGCTCTGGGCACTGATGCACGTCGGGGACACATGGATGTCACGCTTGCTGAACTCCAGCGTTCGACGGTACACGGTGCGCCACTCGGCGGGGATCTCCCACACGTCCAGGTCGCGCTCGTAGAGTGCATCGACGAAGGGCTGCATCTGCGCCGGAGGGTCGCCCTCGATGCGCAGCGACCGCAGCCAACTGTCGTCCTTGAACTTAAGATAGATCTCGTTGCCGGTATCCCAGCATCCGACAGGCTGCTCACCCATCTTCTTAAGGAAGTCGATCAGCCAGGACGGCACGACACCCTTGATCGGGGCGCCCGGGAAGTCGACACAGCCAAGAACCACGTTGTTCGTCGCTACGAGCCGTCCGTCGAGGTTCATCACGCCCATCGCCCAGGCTTGCGTCGCGTTCTCGCTGGTGAACTCGCGCGCTCGGAACAGCGCATCGACATAGCCCTTAGGCACAGGACGCCAGCCGTCCGGCTGTTCGACCTCGTAGAAGTCTCCCGCGGACAAGGTCTTGAGGGTGATGCGGCTGCGTCCTTTCTTGAAGATCAGCCCCTTGTCCTCGAGTGACATTGTCATGTCGTCGAAGTCGAGGGCGCGTTGCAACTCGGACCCTTGCACGCAGAAGTCCAGTCGGCAGTCAACCGGCGCGGACACGTAGATCCGACCGTCACTAGCGCTCATCCAGCCCTCCGACACGCGGACGTAGGACAAGTGCGGCGCCAGGTTGCTGGTCTTGAGGACGTGGGCAACGCGTGCAAGGGCTTCTTTCACCACATGATTCCTTCAGGAGTCAGGTTTACAGCGTGGGGTCGACGTTCGGGATCTTGCCGGGTTCCGGCATGCGGATCTGCCGCGGGATCGGTTTGTCCTTGGTGATGATGACGAATGTCAAGTGGTTCGAGTAGTCGACACCGACCTCCATTTCGACAGCGACGCAGTTGCCCGGCACCATCACCTTGAGCGCTTCCTCGCCGGTCGGGAATACTCCCTTGACTTCGGCGCCCATGATCCCTGTAGTGGTAACGACCCAGACTTTCATTGTATCCTCACAGTGCGAACAGTGTCTGCTGGACCGGCGCACCTCGGTAGATGTTGTTGCGCCGCACGAAATCTCCGTAGAAGTGGAGATTGACGTAGGCCCGGACGTCGTAGCTGCTGCGCACGTCCTCGACCGATACTTGAATCGTCTCGAGCGCTGCTATGAGCGCGTCGCGCTCGGGCTCGGGAAAGCTGTCGAGGTGCTGCCCGTCGATCCGACGCGCGCTGCTATCGCTCGACACGTTCGCGACGAACATGCGCTCGCCGACGCAAATCATCACCTTGCCGTAGCCGGCGAGCTGCGTCCAGGACGCGGAGTCGACGGAGCGCCACGGCACCTCGGTCATCATCTTGACACCGGTGGCCGCCAGCCCGTGCGTCCACACGTCACCGCACAGCTCGTGGGTGCGCTGTGACCATTCACGGCGCGGGCGCTCGGCGACGTCGTTGCGCGGGGAGACGCAGATGTATTTCGGGTTCTGCGCGATGACTTCCTTCAGTCTCGCGGGCTCCTCGTCCTGGTGAAACACCGGGAGCACGCGCGGCCCGAACCGCTTCGTCAGTATCTCGAAGTTGACGTCCGAGATCTTCACCGCCTCCTCGATCTCGGCCTTGGTAGCGCTGCGGCCGCGCTCGCCTGGGATCTTATCGAGATTGATCAGCCAGATGTCCTTGTAGCTGTCCCCGTAGCGCGAGATGATCTCATCATAGCTGCGCGACACGTCATCGAGGTGCGCCTCGCCGCCCTTCGACCAGGCTGAGAACGCGCCGGAGTCGAGCATGATCTCACGGTTCTTGCTCTCCGGATGGTCATGCGACATGGCGCACCAGCGCTTCGCCACGCCGAAGTAGGGACCGTGGCAAGACAAGAGGCGGTGCGTGCAGATGTCGATGATCTTGTGGATCATCTTTCCGCCCAAGCTACCACTGAAAGAAACAGACGAGTTCCTTAGACATCGTCGACCTCCTTTCTAAATCTACGCCGCTGTGCAGCGATGTTGTTGGCCCGGTGCTCCGGGGATTGTTTCTTTCCAAGTCGAGCAGCCGAAATCTTGGCTCGATATTCAGGCCCTCGATTGGCGTGTGAAGCAGAAATCTTTGCGCCAATGATAGGATCACCCGCGCGAGCTTTGTTGGCTGCTGCAAGTGCTGCAAGGAATTCAGGAGTGCGCTTCTTCCACGCATCCCGCATACGCTGCTTCGTCTCTTCGGACTTTGGCTTTCCTTTCTTGGAAGCGGACATCCGCGCTCGGGTCTCCGCAGTCAGCTTGATACCCTTCGTGCTCTCACCACCTGCGGTTACGTTATACTCAGGGCGCTGCGCTGCGATCATTTCAATTTCAAGTTGCATCAGTTCAGACTTGCTTGAAGATGATCCGACTACTGTCCACTCAAAGCTGTCCTTTCCATGCGCTCGAATAGCGCGATGAAATGGAAGTTCTGAGCCACCGTTGGCGGCCCAGATATGCTCAGCCTGGCGCACTTCCAGCGTCCGGCGCGTCATGCCGATGTAACGCTTGCCATTCACCTTGTTGCGCGCCAGGTAGATAAGCATCAGAAGCCGCCGTTGTCGATCAGGTCGGAGTCACTCCCGTGGTAGTGCACCTTGGGCCAGAAGCGAATGCCCCCTCGGGGCGTGAACTGCCCTTCGACTTCGAGCCACTTGGGCTTGAGCAGTTCGATCAGGTCGTTGGCGATGCGCGTGACGCACGCCTCGTGGAACTCGCCGGCTTGCCTGAAGCTGCCGAGGTACAGCTTGAAGGACTTGGACTCGACGCACAGCTCGCGCGGGGCGTAGTGCACGACGATCGTCGCGAAGTCCGGCTGTCCGGTCTTGGGGCACAGCGACGTGAACTCCGGCGCGACGATCTCGATGGTCGCCGTGCAGTTCTTGTCAAGGCCCGTCATCGGGTTTGGGAAGGTCTCGAGAAGCTTCTTGTCGACGCCGGAGTAGACATAGTCCGTCTTCTCGGAGCCGAGCGAATTGAGGTGGCTCGACTGGGAAAGGGTATCGGTCATCATTGCTTCCTTAGCGTATTGATGGAGTAACTGTCCAACTGGACTGAGGTCGGACTGGGCGCTGTAGGCAGCAACGAATGCTCGACGCTTTGCTTCGACACGTGAGATGCCTAGGTCTTTGGCAAGGCGTGCGTACAGGTCCATGTCCTATCTCCTATCTAGGATTGCAGTCTAGCGAGACCGCAACCCGATGTAAAGCCCTAACTACGGAAGCTGCAAGAGCTTGTGAAGCTGAAGTCCTGCGATGTAACCGTGCTGCATCGCGAGTTCACCGACGCGAATACGGTTTTTCTCGTTGACACTGCTGTCATACTCGTCGCATGGGGACAAGTAGATCGGCGTGCCTGGCAGCGGCTCGGCGAGGGCGCGATCGTCCGCGTGCATGAACTGCGTATTGGTGATCGGGATGCCGAGCGCGGTGAACGTGTCCGAGTCCTTCACGATGTACTTGAACGCATCTGCACGTCCCCGGATGCGGCCGTTGATGACCGGCGTTTTGGGAGACACGACCAAGGTCAGTTGGTCCTTCGTGTAGTGCCCGAGGCAGTCTTGCCACAGCGTGCCGGCCGTCTCGATCTGCACCTTGAGGCCAAGGTTCATGATGAGCAAGGACAGGAGCCGGCTGATGTCTTGCCGCAGTGGCTCTCCGCCGGTCAAGACGACGAGGCGCGTGAAAGGGCGGCCTTTATGGTTGCACACGTCCCAGACTTGCTGCGCGATGAACTTGACCGGTAGCACCGGATCGCGCGCGTCGTCCCACTTCGTGTCGCAGAAGTGGCAACGCAGGTTGCAGCCGGTCAGGCGCAAGAACACGGACGCGTGCCCGCTGAACGGCCCTTCGCCTTGCAGCGTGTAGAAGATCTCACGGAACTGAAGCATCGAGCCGTCGCCTTCACGGCCGCGGACGGGGTTCTGTCCAAACATCACTACCTCCTATCGTACCCGTATTCGCCCATCCACCAGTCGAACACTACACCAAGTGGGCAGTCGCGGCCGGTCTTCGCCGGCTCGCCGTCTCGGGATTGTGGGCAGCCGCCCCAGTAGCAATCGCCGTCACGGCTGCACCGGCACAACGGCGTCGGCTCGACTACCGGCCGGGACCAGGCAAGTTGACCGGCTTGTCGATCCTCTGCCATGTCGTGCTCCCGTCGTCGTTGTCGAACATCTCCTCCACGACCGCGCCGAAGATGCCGTTGCGGATGCGTGTGCGACCGCTGCCCCACTGCCGGCGCGCGTAGCAGTAGCCCTTCACGCCACCTTCACAAAGAATGTGGGGAAGGACTGGTTTCTCCCAAGTACAGGACCCATCCATGTGCTCCATGCGCTCCTCGAGTACAGAGCCGAACACAGTATTACGGATGCGCTTGTCCCCGGTCGGACGCTTGCCGCCGGAGTTGAAGGAAGGCTTAGGCATCACGCTTGCGCTCCCAGCTGAAGCGCAGCATGCCGAACAGCAGGTCCACCATGACAGTGGTACTACCGACAGCGATGCCGAGCCTGTACCGCCAGCCTGCCCCGAAGCGCGCCCCGTTCACGTTCATGGGAGCACGCCCTACTATGCCTCCGGAGTTGATGCCACTCCATCCGTAGCCCTGCCAAGGCCAGCGGTCAGCAATCACGATGAGCCTGCCTACTTGAAGCTTGTTACCCTGACGCTTGATCATGGCTGTATTCCTTTCTAGAGTACCAGGGGCGGCAGAGCACCGCCCCTGGGTATCACTTTTTGCGACCGCCCTTGGGCTTGCGCTTCGGCATCTTGCCGCCCTTCGGCTTCTTCACGGCTTCTTGCCTCCGTGCATGATCTTCGGCTTCTGGGTCACCTTGGCGGGCTTGGTCGGCCCGGCCATCGGAGGCCCGGGGCGCTTGCCGCCCATCTTCGGCTTCTTCATTCCAGCTTCCTTTCGGCTGCGGCGCACAGCGACAAGAACTCCTGACGCGCCGGCCCCTCATGGAGGACGCCGCGCAGCGCGCTCGTCGTCGTGACGCTCCCATGTATCCGCACACCCCGCGACGACATGCAAGCGTGGGCAGCTTTCACGACGACCGCGACACCGGCAGGCTGGAGGTTCCTCTCAACAGCGTCCGCAATCTGCACTGTGAGGCGCTCTTGCACCTGCAATCTTCGTGACAGCGCATCGACGACTCGTGCGAGTTTCGACAGACCGACCACCCGCCCGTTGGGGATGTATCCAACGTGCGCGATTCCACTGATCGCCGCGAGATGGTGTTCGCAGTGCGAGAGGACCGGGATGTTGTGGACGATGACCATCTCGTCATAGCCTTCCGCTCCATCCTCGAAAGACTTGAAGTGTGCGTCGACGTCTTCCTCGTAGCCACCGCACCAGTAGCGCCAGGCCTTCGCTGCGCGTGCCGGCGTCTCAGCGATGCCTTGCCGGCTCGGATCCGGATCAAGGCGCTTGAGCACCTCGCCGAACAGGTCTTCGAGGGTCGCGCTGCCGATCGTCGTCATAGCCTTGTCGAAGGGAGGCAGGTCAACCGCACTGTGTATCGTACGCTTGGTGCGGTTCTCGGGGAACACGGGGCCGAGTGCGCGGGACCCGTACGAGTCACGTGGTAGAGACGGGCGCTGTGCGCTCGCCCCACCCATGGGCGGGGGAGGGGGCACGAAGCCCGGGCTCGCCGGTCTCTCGCTTTGCCATCGGTCCTCGTGCTTGGGTCGGTATCCCCCGACGGTCTCAGTCGACCTGTCCCGGCCTAGAAACGCCTCGAAGAGGTCCGCGAACGTCCCCATTACGAGTTCTCCCAGGTGGCGCTGTTGCCGCCGTGCTCGGACACAGTGACAGAGCGCAGTCGGACGCGAGGGCGAGCGTACGGCGTCCCCGCGTACAGGATGCCGAGATCCTGCCCCTTGAGCCAGTCCACGACGAAGAGGCCGACGGCTTCGGCGAACCCTTCGCAGCCGACACGGTCGACGAAGTAGATTTCAGCTAGACCGACATCCACGAGTTTTTCGAAGTAGATCTTCTGCGGATCGTCGCGCGCGACGAGAAGCTTGTGGTCAAACATTTCGACCAAATGTTCTTTGATTGGCTTCAGAGATCCGAAGTCGATCACCCAGTTGTTCTCGTCGAGAGTCTCTGCCTCGAAAACGAGCTTGAACTCCAGAGCGTACCCGTGTAACCGAGAACAATGGCTTTTTGCTCCTGGCTGCCGGAACACCGCAGACAATCCTAGAGAATGGGGGTACGTCTTAGTGACTGTGAACATAGCTTTTACTCCAATGATGCCGACCATGCTGCACACGGTCTTTTGCGTTCTCAGACCATGTACCCCAGGCAAGGTTGCCCGGAGTATTATTCGACTTACTACCGTCCAGGTGTCGAGCTATTTCACCTGGAAGAGGATCTCTGTCAAATACGCGCAAGACAAGCCTGTGCGCTTTGTCCTCAAGCCCCAGTTGACCTAAAGATCCATAAACAAGATACCCATCTTCATCTACATCACCTTTTAAGAAACCAGTTAGACGAACACTCCACACGCGACCATCGTCAAATACATGGTACCGACCGGATCCATACGGCCTACTGTTGCCTGCAGGAACGTAATCACGCAGGTGCGCGTTGATAAACCTATTCATAGTGTGTGGCTGCCAGCCTAAACGTTCTCCAATCTCACGCTTGCTGAGTCCTGATGCTTTCATCTCAAGAAACAAAGTGATGTGCTCTGGACCGTACAGCTTACGCATCAAAGGTCCTTCGTCAGATCGAGGGCGTAGGAGTGGGGTCCTGCCTGGGCCCACTCGAGGATCGTTGGAACGTGTGTGATGAGCCCGAATGCGCTCGTCCAGCACTGCAAGCGTTCGAGCTTGCGCACAACCTCATTCCGGTTCACTATATCTGCAGGAGTCATCGTGCAGAGGGCGCCGCGCTCCCCGTCGACGCGCAGCATCGCCCACCCACGTCCGTAGAGCTTCTGGGTAAGGAAGGTGCTGCGCTCGTTGTCGCCGGAGATGAGTGATCTAATGAGTTCAAAATCACAAGAAAACGGATGGTATCCATGAATTGTGCATCGACCGTTTGACTTGTCGAGTTTGCCACAATGGTGGTCAGTGCCTCCTTGCAAGATGGACTTGAGGCGCACTTCTCGACCATCGAAGCTGACCACGCGAGACTGTGCTTCACGCGGATGAGGCTCGGTCGGCAGGTAGTCCAGTGAAAACCTAGGGCAGCAACCGCCACAACCAGGAGGGCACGTGAAGCCACGAAACAGAAGAGGAGATACAACCAGCTTCTTTGGCTCATAACGTTTGCCCTTGTAGGTAAATGGGACGCGCGTCACCGCAGCGAAGTAGCTCTGGACGATCTTGTCCACGGTGTCACGCTGTGCCACTTCCTTACTCCTTTGTGAGGTGCCGGTTCAATTGAACAGAGCCGGCGTGTCCAGTGCTCACACCCATTTGCGAGGTTGGTTACCGCACCAGGCTGCCTATCCTCCTCGGAGCGCTAGGCGTAACCCAGCGCAATTCGGATGCTGTCGTAATTGGACGTCTTCGGAAGCTCATCGCTGTCCAGCAGGCCCTCGCGGAACGCGCGCAGGATCAGCGGGTCCGGGACGCCGGCTTGCTCGAAGCCGTACGCGCGCAGCACTGACGCATGGTCGCCGCCGTTCGGTGGATAGCTGCCGTCGTAGGCCGTGTGGCTGTAGGCCAGCGCCGTGTAGGTGTGCGGCAACGTCAGCGCGAGCGCGACGGACTGCGCCTTGCTGAGATGGATGAGGGGCGTGTCGATCTTGATGTAGGGGTGGTCTGGTCGATCGAACTCGTCGACCTCGACACCAGCCGGGATCTCCTCGAAGCCAAGCGCTTCGTTGATCACCTTCTCCGTCGCGTCGATGAACGACTCTCGGCAGTCCGGGTAGTTCGCGTTGTCCGCCTCGCAGACGCCAGTGATGATGACTCCGGCACCGCAGCACACAGCCCGGTTGGCCGCCAGCTGCAAGAACACCGCGTTGCGCATCGGGACGAACGTCTTCTCGACGCGGTCACCGATGATCGCTTCCATCTCGGCGTGGTTGGTGTAGGTTTCGAGCACCCCGCCACCCTGCAGGAGCGGGGACGTGCCCTTGAACACGTCCGGGCCAAGCGGCACGATCTCGCGGTCGATAGGATGGTAGATCTTCTCGAAGTGCCGGATGACTTCGTGGCCGGCCGAGATCTCGCGGGCGTGCTTCTGGCCATAGTCGAACGTCAAGCACGTCACCTTGTCGAAGTTCGCGAGTGCGTAGCCAAGACAAGTCGTGCTGTCCTGACCGCCAGAGAAGACGACCAGGGCATGTCGGGGATCGATTTTCATTGGAAGTGGTCCTCAGTACTGTCCGCGGGATTGCGGCTAGGGGGACGCTGTGTGCGCGAAGCGGTACCGAGGTGGATTCGAACCACCGTTCCATCCCCTCCAGGGAAGCGTCCTACCACTAGACGATCGGCACCTTACGCGCGGGGGAGGGTAGCCCTCCCCCTGCTCCTCAGAGTTGAAGGGGTCTTGCGCCGGCAGGGATTACACCTACCATTGTCCCCCTCTGAGGCATCTCTGAAACTTGCCTGGGCGCCCCGCCACCCAGTATGACCGACACTGGACTGAGCCTTTCGGCGACAGCGCCTGGCACTTGGACGCCCCATACCTCCAGGTCGGAAACTGCGGGGACCGGCTCCCTCGGGTGATTCGACCGGTCCCCTAGCTCACTGCGTGCCGGTGGCGCCGAGCACGCAGTGAGATCACTCGGCCTTGGCGCCCTCGTCGGCGGCCTCGGCGTCCTTCTCGACCTCGGAGGCGGTCTCGGCCGGCTCCTTGGGCTCGGCGCCCTCCTCGGTCTTCTTCTCCTTGGCGGCCTTCTTCTCGGCCTTCTCCTCGGCGGTCGGGGTCTTCCGGGCCGTGTGCTCGAGGGGCTTGTCCATGCCCTCCGGCAGGACGAGGAAGTAGACCAGCTGGGTCTTCGTGGCGTCGTAGCCCTCGGACGCGCCCTTGTCGGTGAAGCCGAGCTTCTCGGCGTCGACGAAGAGGTCATTCTTGTAGAGCTGCTCGCCGTTCTGCTCCTCGACGCGGACGCCGTAGCCCTTGACGGTGCACAGGTCATAGAGGATCGTCGAGTAGATCACCGAGTCCTTGAGGGACTTGCCGCTCTCCGCGTTGACGAAGCGCGTCGCCGCGTCGATCGTCGCGCCGCCGAACAGGACGTCCACGAGCAGTGCCTGGTTGCTGCCGGCGCGGCACGAGAGGATCTGGTCCTTCGGCTTCGGCTTGCGGTCGACCTGCGAGACGCGACGCTGCTTGGGCGCCGGCTCCTTGGTCTTCTTCTCCTTCGGGGCCTTCTCGGCCTTGGTGTCGGTCTTCGTCGCCACGGGAACCTCACGGTATTGAGAGACAGCGTCGTACTTAGCCTGCCCGATCTCCTCCACCAGGCCCTGCTTCAGCTCTTCCTTGAGCTGGGCGTCGCCGGGCTGCTCCGGCCGCTTCACCAGGCGCTGGATGCGCTCGTCGAGGACGAAGTCGTACTGGTCCATGAGACGCTGCACACGCACCAGGCCGGTGGCCTTGTCCTTGAACTTTCCGACCGGTTTGATCGGCAGCTGGAACTCCTCGATCGCGGCGTTCACCAGCGTGGCGAGGGAAACGATGGAGAGGGAGTTGAGCACAGCTATGTCCTTTCGCGGCCGGCACGCCGCCGGCATATCTATCTTGTAAGGCCTTAAGTGTGCGGAGTAAAGCCCTTATCTGCAGAAAATTGGCTGCAAAGGTGTTTGAGTCTTCGGCTGCACTAGAAACAAGTTGTGACGGGCGCGTGACATAGCAACGTACCAGACTCGCAGTTCGGCGTCCATGTCGGCCCAGAAGTTGTTCTCGACACGACGACCCATATCGCCGATCACGAGTACATTGTCGCCCTCGCCGCCTTTACTCTGGTGAATGGTTGAGATCCTGATTCGACCCGGACGCGTGAGACTCTCACCATTCTTGAGACACGCGCGGATGTATTCTCGCTGATCGACACCCATATGCGTCAGCGCTGACATCCAGTCAGGACGGCCCTCGAAGGGCCATATGATGTCGTCCCACGTGACATACTCCTGCCGAATGGGGCAGTAGCCTTGTGAATACTTGCAAGCGAGTTGCGCCATCGTGTAGAGCACGCGCTCACCTTTGCGCAGACGCTCATACGCGAGAAGCGCGTGCACAGTCGGGTCATCGTTCGACCATGCTCCGGCTATCTCGTACACGACCCCCGCTCTGCGCGCGGCGCTCACCAGTCTACCCGTAAGCCAGTTGGTACGAGCTAGTAGCAGCCAGTCGCCGGACAAGAGATCGACTTCGGCCTCGTCATTGATGACGCGCACCATGCCCTTCTCGTCTCGCGGGGCGTACGGCTTCGGCAGTCGGCGCTTGATCATCGACGCGATGCGCGCAACGAACGCGTGCACTTCGGTCGGCAGCCGGTGCGACACTGGAAGCACTTCATTCTTGCCAATGAGACGGATCAGAGTCTCGACATCTGCACCAGCCCATCCGTAGAGCGCCTGGTCGTCATCACCGGCGACCATCACCTGCTTGGCCTTGCGTCCCAGCTGGCGCGCGAAACGCCACTGCTGGGGCGTCAAGTCCTGCGCCTCATCGAGTATGAACAACTCGATCGGGTCGAGGACGCTCGTGCACTGGTCGAGGAAGTCCGAGAAGTCGAGCAGGTAGTGCTGGCGCTTGTACTGCTCTAGTCCCCGGATGAAGTAATCCACGACGTGAAATGGAAGCGGGCCAGTTCGAGGCGGCCCGAATCTTGTGGGATGGTCTTGTACGGCTCGCCAAGCCTGCTCGGGGCTGACGAGCATTGAGCGAGCGAGCTGATAGATGAACATGCAAACATCACCAAGCTCGCCTTCAGGATTACCTCGTTCAGTGTGTTCATCGTAGGTGCCTGCGAATTGATAAGGCCCCAACTTCTCGCCTAGTTCGACGAGATGTTTCTTGGACAACACCTGATCGGGCGTGAGACCCAGCAGTCGAAATGACAAGCTGTGCAGCGTACCGAAGAAGGGGAAGTCGTCCTTAGTGAAACCGAACTGAACGGTAGCGCGGTCGATAGCCTCGTGCGCTGCCTTACGCGTGAATGATGTGTAAGCGATCTCCCTGGGAGATACTCCCTGCTGGAGCTTCTCATCGACAGCCTTGAGCGCAGTCGTGGTCTTGCCCGTGCCCGGAGGACCGAGCAACTTGCGCGTGCGGCTCATTTGCTAACCCTTGTTCCTATCTCGCAGTAGTACGCGCGCTCGCAAGTGGTTGCAAATGCGCGCTAAACGGTGTTGTAAAGTTAAAAGGAATC
Organism: Telfairia occidentalis; assembly: GCA_026257165.2. Classification (NCBI taxonomy): domain Eukaryota; kingdom Viridiplantae; phylum Streptophyta; class Magnoliopsida; order Cucurbitales; family Cucurbitaceae; genus Telfairia; species Telfairia occidentalis. The sequence goes on from JAOANK020568806.1 coordinate 18,966, forward strand.
ACGTAACTGCGCGCGAATGATCCTATACAGGTGGTACCCCAAGCATTCAATCAGTATCAATACTGTGATACCACTGAGGGGTGCGGCAATGCAGTATGACACCAGGACATCGAGCAAAGCCAGTGAATATGATACTATAAAAACACTGCGCCAGATAACAGCTTCGTGCTTGCTGAACTCTTCGGCTTTCATCAGAACTCCTCCCCCGTGCCCTCGGCGAGATCGTCTGGAAGCGGCTTGTGCTCGTCGGCAGCCGTGCGGAACTCCGGCACGCCCCACACGGTCACGGCGCCGTTCTTCAAGTCCCAGGTCGTGGACTTGCCACCGCGCTCGGTGATCCACTGCTTGAGCTCTCGATTGTTCTTGAACTTGAACTGTTGCTTGTTCAAGTATTCGACGAGGGCGACGCCTCGGAACCAGTGGAACCCCTCCTCGGTCCAAGGATAGTTCTGCATCACGTCATCACGCGTGTTGCCGACCGAGCGCTGCGTGCAGAATCGCTCCAGCAACGCCCAGAAGTGTCCCTCGACCGTCTCCTCGTCTTTGCTCGCCGGGACTACCGCGGCGCGTGCGATCTCCTCACTGAGGAACTCGTGCCATCGCGGAGACGGAACTTGCTTGGGATACTTGGTGAGGACCTCGGCGCACTTGCGCGCGAATGCTTGCTGGTTCTGTAGTTCCTCGGTGCTCAGCGTCATGCGCAAGCCTTCGATCTCGATGGCCCACACGACAGGACTGCCCTCATACTTGGTGAGGTTGCTGAACATCTGGCCATCGACCATCTGTCCGACGCCGAACTCGCGACGGAGGCAGAGCTGCCGGTTGCAGAAGGGCGCGATCGGCTGCTGGGTGCACTTGAACCCATAGTCCTTGCGCGAGTGCGACCGGATCACAGTCTTGTCGATCTCGCCAGCATCCATGGGAGGATCGCACATATCACGGTAGTCGAGGATCTTGTCCTTCCAGTCGTCGGGGTGCTTTTTCTTGACATACACGCCGACGTTGAACATCCCCTCGTTGCGAGTACCTGAACCGAAGCCTCCATTCTCTGCGATGTGCTGCAAGCAAGGAGGTCCGTCGGAAAAGCGCTCCCCCGTCGGCTCGGCCATCGCCCGGCGCCGCTGCTTGGGCTTTGCATCTGCTTCCGGCTGGTCCTTCGGGGCCTCAGCCTCGATGCCCTCGAAGCTGCCGAAGTCCGCCGGCGTGACAGCCTTCGTCTCGATCAGCTCAAGGAACTCGTCGAGCGACAATGCTCGTCCGTCGTGGATGGCATGACGCTGCAACCCGCCCTTGTAGTAGGGCATATTCAGCCAGTTGCCGACATCGATCGATCCCGGAGCACGAGACGTCTGCTTGGGGAAGATCTCGCATCCCCCGTGCCCGAGCCGCGCAGCGACGGCGGTCAAGTATTCGACCATCACAGTCGCTGGTATCGGCTCACGGACGAAGCAATACAGGTGCGCACCACCAGACTTCGTCCTGCAAAGGACTAGCGGCGTGTCCTTGAGCTTTATGCTCATCGCGTTGAGATCGAGGTTATACTTGTCGATGTCAGCGGCGCCCCAGCGCACGGTGTCATCCTCGAGCAGCGCTATCGCACCGACGCCGGGCCCTGTGCCTTCGACGTGTGCGTCCCACATGCTGCGCGTGATCGGCTTGCCCCTGACGGTCTGCGCGAACCCGTCTGTCTTGCCCTTGGCGTCCTTCTTTCCAGGGACGAACGTCCCGTGCGCTCCCTCGAACGACACGAACCATTCACTGATGTGCTTCATCTCATCATCCTATCTGGGACGTGCGGGGACAGGGCCCCCGCACGCATAGCACAGCCGACGAGATGCCTTAGAAGGGCGCTTCCTCTTCGCCCTTGCCGGCTTCCTCCTCGCTCATCGGCTGCGCGACGATGACGTCACCCGCGTGCACCTGGTCGCGGAACATCTTGGCGGCGTTGTAGAGTTCGCCACCGTTCGGCAGGAGGTGCTGGTCGAGGAAGTCGTCGCCAGTCTTGCCGAGCGCCGGGCCCGGCTCGAACTTGAAGCCGTACCAGTTGCCCTGGTCGTTCCGCTCGGGCACGGTCCGCATCCGGTAAGTGCGGGCGAACGTCGGCGGGTTGAACGCGCGGCCGGTCTTCGGGCTGCGCAGCATCCAGCTCTGCATCAGCGTGTTCAGCTGCTTGTACTTCTTCAGCTGGGTGCCCTGCAGGTTGAGGACGCCGCGAACGGGCATGCCCGAGTCGTCGACCAGCATCACGTAGTACATGCCGGCCTCGATGATGGACGTCTCGTCCTTGGTCATCCAAGGGTAGGACTGGAGGTCGAGGACCTTGCCGGTCGCGATCTCGCGGTCGCTGCCGTAGTCGGCGACGAGGCCCTTGCCCTTCTTGGAGTTGCGCGGCCACCACTCGGTGAACCGACGCTGGTGCGAGATGACCAGCAGGAACACGCCCGTCTCGCCCGACCAGAACTGCCCGGTCGCAGTGTTGAGGATCATGCCCGGCTCGGCGCCCTGAATGTAGGCCGGGTTCTGCTTGTCGCACTGCGGAGACAGAGCCTGGAGGATCACGATGAACGGGATCGACACGTCGTCGATCGCGAACTCCGATCCACCGTCCTCCTCGAACGACATCACGTCGGTCGACACAGCGGTCGACTGAGCGCGCCCCACGGCGGTGCCGGTAGGGGTGTCTCCGGGGAAGGCCTCACCAGCGCCAACTTCCTGGGCGGTATCGGTGTTGTCCTTCTTGGCAGCCATGTTACTTCTTTCCCTTGCGCTTGCCCGGCTCCGTGATCTCGGCGATCCAGGCAGTGTACCCGTTGAACAATTCCAACGGGGTCTCTTTGCCCTCTTCCATGCGCGTGCGAAGCGTGGCGTTGAGGGTTTGGGGATGGACGCCCTCCTTGAGGGTGAGCGCCTTGATCTTGTTCGCTTGCGGCAGCGTGCGGATCGCCGCGAACAGCGCTTCGGCTTCGGCGAAGTCGCCCTTGTCGAAGTCGATCTTGATCTGAGCCTTGATGAGGCCTTCCAGCTTCTCCTGGCGCAGCCAGTCGACAGCCTTCTTGACGGCTTCGGCGTTCTCGCCGTCCTCGTCCTTCGGCCAGGTGCCGCTGACGATCTGCTTGCGCGTGATGACGCGCCCGCCTTCGGTCGTGACGCTCGGCAGCTTCGCAGCTGCGAGCAAGTCCGGAAGCGCACCCATGCGGATGTGCTTGATCTTCGCCTGGATGTCGGCGACCAGTGCTTCCGCACCAGCCAACTCGTTCTGGAGCTTGTCCAGCTGCTTGGTCATCTTCGCGAGACTGTCCAAGTCTTCCTTGGTCGTCTCGACTGCATCGTCTTCGAAGTTCACAGCTATGTCCTTTCTCCAAGGCGTCCTACGAGGACTTGGCAGCCTTACGAACAGACTCGATGTATTCGGGACGGTTCTGATTGGTCGGGATCAGGTGGTAGGGGTCCGTGCAGACGTGCACCTCGCCTTCGAACTGCACGGCGGGATGCCGGTGCGGGTCAGGCGAACCGCACCGCGGACACTTGCTGCGGGGGTGGGGAGCGTAGTTCATAACGTCCTCCTACGGCCGGCCATCAGAAGTGAATCTCGCTCGGGACGTAGAAGCCGGCGCCCTGCTGCCGCTGCCCGTCGATGCCGCGGTCGCGCTCCCAGCGCAGCCAGCGCAGCGGACCGAGACGGTGCAGGCCCATGTCGAAGATCACCGAGGCGACGAGCAGGATGCTCGCGGGATCGGCGAGCGTGTAGCAGAGGTAGTCACCTTCACGGTAGTCCGCGAGCGCGTGCCGGATCTTGACGAGGCACGGGCCGGGCGCGCTGCTGGGCATGTCGCGCTGCGCGAGGATCGGGCGGATGGTGCCGTACCGCTGCGCGCTGCTCAAGTCCGCCTTGTTCGACCAGCTCTCCTGGAAAACCCAGACGTTGGGAGTACGACCGTTCATTGCCTCTATCCTTTGTCCTATGCCCGCACCCTACACAGGGTGCGGGGCTGTGTAAAGCCCTTATGCATACTTCACGATGAAGTATAGCGTGACATAGAACACGGTCACCAGCAGTAGTCCGATGCCGAGTCCCTTCCAGAAATCCAGTCCACGATTAGACATTTTCACTGATCTCACCTCGTGCGAGCCCTGAGGACACCGTGTTCCCGAGAGACGAGGGGCGAGGCTCGACATACGGGGTAGATGGGATGTGCGACGTTGCGGCGAGACGGCGGCGATCGCGCTCCGCCTTGCTCGGCACGCTGCGCAGCGCTTCCGCCAGCGCTCGCCTAAATCTCGCGTGGTAGCCTGCCCCGGCGACCGTCTTCCACAGGTACCCTTGTGGGTCCTGGTAGCGGAGGACAGCGATGCGCTCGCCATCCTCCTCGACGATGTAGAGAAACCGGTCCGACCTACAAGATCGGCATCGGCTCCCCTTCGCACTCGGGATCGACGCAGCGGATGTCGCCACTGACGTTCTCCAGCATCTTCGGGGTTGCGTAGAACTTGAACGCGCAGTCCGGGCACTCCATCGTGATGTGCGAGGACGGGCGCTTCACCTTCGGCTCGGGAACCATCACCGAACCCGGGTAGGGGCCGAGCGCCTCGAGGCGCGGTGTCCACACGGCGAGGAACTCGTCACCGGCCTCCGTGTGCGTCGGCTTGCCGATCAGGTGCAGCGCACGGACGAGAGTCTCGAATGGCTTCTTGTGCTTCACGTCATCGGGGAGCGCAGCGTGCGCCAGCTCGTGCACGAGCGTCGCGACGAGCACCATCGTGTCCTCGATAAACGGGGATAAGAAGATCTCGCGGACCTCGTCCTTCGACGCCATCGAACCGTAGCACAGCCCAAGGACGTTCTTTCCGAACTTGTTGCCGATCGACACGCGCACCTTCTCGGGGACCGGAGAGCCTGCGTCCTCGAAGTCGGGGCGGGCGAGGTCGATCGCGGCGTGGAGCCAGGTTTCGCGATTGGCGTGGGTGTTGGCGGTCATCGACTAGATCCTTTCTCGGGGCGCGTCTGCGCCGACTCGCTCTTATCGCACATCAGCGCAGACGTGTAAAGCCCTTATTCCGCGGGAGCGCGTTCGCGGATGTTCTTGGCCAGGTACTCCATACGATCGGCGAGGTCGAGAAGCGCAGCGCGGCTGACCTCCTTGTCCGAGAGGAGCACGCTCGCGCTGATGATGAGGTTCGACAGCTGGGAGATCCAGCGCAGCAGATGGGTCTTCATCACTCGTCTTCCTTCCAACGACGCGCCGAAGCCTTGCTGCCGACGCACTTCCCGACGTGGATCTTGCGGCCAAGGGCGCGCCAGGTGCGCACGCCCTTGGTGTACTTCTTAGGAGTCTCCCCGTACGGACGCATCAATCCCTCCCAGCGTAGGCGCGCAGCGCGTGGACAGCGGCGTCGTCGATCGAGACCAGCGTCGCCCGGCCCTCGTTCACGTCCTCGTCCCACGCGTCGACGATCGCGAGGGCCTGGTCGAGGCGCAACGGGCGCCGCAGCGGACCGGCCTTCGTCTCGTTGTCGATGCGGTAGCTGTGGCCCTTGCCTTGCAGCTGACGCAGGTTGCCTTCGGCAGTGCGAACGGAGAGGATGGTCACGAACTTCGACACGGCTGTATCCTTTCTCAGTGACGTGCGTAGCAGGACGCTGTGACTAATTGTGTCCGGCAGCGCGGGCGAGGGCGATGACGGCAGCGCGAGCGGCGAACATGCTACAACAGCCAGTGTACTCGAAGCGATCCCCGGTGCGCGAGACGACCAGGACAGCAGTCCAGGGCGACAAGAAGCCTCCTTCAACAGCGTACGGCTTGCCGGCAGTGCAGGTGACGACGTAGGCGGGGGCGGACTTGCGCATGACTGGATCCTTTCTTACGCCGGAGCGTCTGCTCCGACGCACTCTTATCGCACATCTGGATCCAGTTGTAAAGCCCTAGGCTACTCCCCGACAATGCGGGTGCAGCGCAAGCGCTTGATCTGCTCCGGAGTCTCGAAGACGTAGACGGGCGTGATAGGGTGCCCATCCAACTTCTTGAAGTACACTCGGGAGTTGATCGTTCCGCGCGCCACTTCGACGGGCTCGACGTAGCGCTCGACGCGCGTGATCAAGTCTCGCTGCGTCGGGACCTTCACCATCTCAGGAACGCCGCCCGTGACGGGCATCACAGACAACATGATGACACAGGCGGCGTTCATGACTACAGGTCCTGGCAGGGCAACCTCGCCACTTCATGTGGCGCAAGGAGCGTATATAGTGGCTGTCCTCCTCCTTGCAAGGTGATGCGTGTCTCGAGGCGGCTGCCTGTGTTGTGCTCGGCGACAGCCTGCACCATCGAAGTGATCGCCGGGCGCGCGATCAGTGCGCGTCCGATGATCGGATTGCTGCCAGGCGGGGACAAGTAGACGCTGAGAGCGATGAAGCACACGCCCATGGCGCGCCTACTTCGGCAGACCGAGAAGCGCGTTCACCTCCTCGGTCCGCAAAGCTGGGACCGAAGGGGTTAGCGTCTCGAGGTGCTTGTAGTATTCACGGCCTTCCGGCCACTGCTCCGCCAGTATCTTGAGCGTGCTGCACCGAATAATCAGCGCGTGCAAGGCGGCTTCGGCACGCTCTCGTGACAGCTTCAAAGCTTTGCGCGCGTCTGCCATCGCGACGATACGCTCGCGCAGCTTTTCGTCCTTGATCGGATACGACTCCTGACCGTGCGCGGCGCATAGCGGGAGCCGAACAAGCGCGCCAAATTGCAGTCGAACGCGCGGTCCAAGGCAGTTGAAATCCATGAAGCTGTTACTGTCGACCCAGCCCTTCGGCAGCGCTTCGACTTGCTCAAGTATCTTGGTGCCGAACACATAGCTGCGTGCTTCCATCGCAAGCGCTGCTTCGTCGACGTACTGTTCCTCCTGTTCGGCGTCGAACCGATCGGCGAGTGCCTTCCAGATGATCTGCTTGCGCAGTTCCTTGGTGATGCGAACGACAGCCATTACTTCATCCTTTCAAGTTCTCGAAGTAAGGTAGTGAATTTAGCTCGTTCTGCGACCTGTTTACCTTCATGATATGCAGTGTACCTGACGATGCGCACAGGCATGGTCCATCGTACAATCTTGAACACACGCTGGCCGACGCGCAGCATCCCGCCCGTTCCCAGTAGGTCTTTAGTCATCCACTCATGGGTCACCGCAGCGCTCCCAAGCGGCAGAGCGCTGCGAGCTGCGGGTCGCGCATGGTCGCGCAGGTAGCACGGGCCGGGGAGCGCGACGCCCGCGCTCGCGCGAGATCTTGCACGTCTCGGTCAGATATCGTTGCGCAGGTAGCGCAGGGGCGCGCTGCGGCCGGCGTCAGCCAGATGAGCATGCACGCGATGAGGTACAGGTGTTTCATGGCTGACCTTGCAAGGACACGGAGTGGTGGATGGCGTGGAAGGCAGCCTGGGGGAACCAGTGCCATCCATAGCCAAGGCGAGTCGTGATGTCGTCGAACTGCGCGTACCATCCACCGGGAGCCGGTTCCAGCAGCGCAGTCTTGTTCTTCAGACGCCGGCGGATGCCGACGTAGGTTCCTGTGATCATCTCGGAAGCATCCAGCTGCCCGCAGCGACCACGAAGCCCACGACGGTGAGGACGGTGCGGAGGAAATCGGGAGTGAGGTACTCGAACATGACCATATCCTTTCTAGGGCACTGTGCCGTGTTCACAATGTATGCGGACACGGCACAGCGCGCAATGCGCTAGAGCACCATCCAGGTGATTCGCAGGTCCGATGCATAATCAGATGCTAACGCGCGCAGCGCATTGCTGACGACGAGAGATTTTCCCGGCGCTGCATCGACTCCAATGTGTACTCGCTTCCCGTAGAACCTCACGCTAACGGCAAGCGCGTCGCCGCCGCAGCGCGTCTCGACGATGTTCTTCCAGTCTCGCTCGGTGAGGGCCATCAGTAATTCCACTCATCACGAACGGCGCTGCGCTCCTCGAGAGCATTCAGCTGCGTTCGCACCTCGGACTCGAGGTGCTCGGCGAGCGTCGCCAACTCCAACAGCTTCTCGACGACCTCCGAGCGCCGCGGCAGCGCGAGGTCTCGAGGATTGTTGGTGACAGGACTGCCGAACACGCCCGAAGGCGTCCCGGGGCGACGCGTGCGGTCGATGCGGATCGCGAGGAGAAGGATCTGCTCGCTGAGCGTCGGCTGCGGCGGGAGCACGGTGACCGGAGCAGTCTCCGGATGGGGCTGTGGCTTCGGGGCCAGCGTCTGCTGCGCTACCGCGCGCACGTCAGCCGGCGTAGCCGTGCGATCGGTCAACTCCGTGCTGCCGAGGACGTCCAGCTTGCGACGCGGCTGGCTGGCACCGCCACGACCGCCGACGCGGACGTGCCCGGGACGGTGCCCCGCACGGAAGCGCACGTCGTCCTTCGGGCCGAGCCACTCGAATACCGTGATCAGCATGCGCCGGGAGGAGCCCTGCGACCGATGCCGTATCTTGCCGACCGCGCGGACGACGCCTTGCTTCTCGAGGCCGAACAGCGACGCACCGATCGTCCCAGCGTGGAGCGGAATGTGGTCGTGGTGCGTGGCGTCGCTGATCTGGTAGCCGATCGGCTTGTCCAGCAGGTACTCGTAGATGCGCTCTGGGCCGGACTTGATGCCCAGCTTGGGCTTACGGGGTGCCATACCCTATCTCCTATCTCAGTGGCGTGCGTAGCAGGACGCTGTTAACCACCTACCCCTGTTGCATAACACGCACAGGGGTAGGTGTAAAGCCCTAGACGTCCACAGGAAGGCTAGGATCCCTCAAGCCACTCCGTGCCTTTGACCTCGACGATCGGCTGACGCTCTACACGGTCAGACTCGACAGAAGATACCTTCACGAAGGATCCAGCGGTGGCTGGGTGGTCGCTGGCGAACACGACTTGCGCGTCGAGCGGCTGCTGGCGCAGCAGAAGTATCAGTTCCAGTACGGTCACGACCCCTCCTGTATCGCTGCGACTGCCCACGGCGGCTGGTCTTGGTATTTGCCGTCGTAGGGCTGTTCTGTCGGCTCGTCGAGCTTCTCGAATATGACTTGTGCGATGGGAGTACCTGCCTTGATACGCACTGGCCAGGGCAGGAAGCGCGTGAGTTCCAGTGTCAGGTATCCGTGCCAGCCCGGCTCCCCGACTGTGTTCTGCACGAGCACGAAGCAACGCGCCCACGTCGACTTGTCGTGCACGCGCATCACGAGGTCGTACGGGATGTTGAAGTGTTCGACCGTGCTGGCGAGGCGTCCCCAAAATGGCCACAGCCACATCGTCTGCTGAATGCGGACGTCGTAGCCTGCTGCGGACAAGCCGAACGTCTTTCCCTCGTGCTTCGTGCGCTCGAAGAAGGGATAGACTAGCTGTCGCATCACGCACAGCTTGCGAATACTCTGTGCGCTGAGGATCATTCCCTTGGATCCTCTAATGGAGAAACATACAGCCATTCCTTCCAGGCCATGTAGCCTCGAATGGAGTGAACGCAGTCTATCTCGTCATCAAGATAGCTGAGATCTGCTTCGACAGAACTTCGCTCCTCTTCCGTCATCTTAGGAAAGTTCCGGGGATCGAATAGATACGCTCTAACCTCGCTCTTTACCTCCTCTAGAGTATTGTGGATCGTCGCCTTGCGCCCTCCGTCATTATTGACGCCAATTAGCACATACCTCACCGGGTCATTTCCTCCATGATATTGTAGAACACGCCGAGGAACTTGTTCTCGGCGGTATCGGGATGCCAGAACTCGAGGCGGATGCCGAGGGGCTCCAGTCCCTTCGTGCACTCCCACTCCTTGTCCTGGTCGCGCAGGTTCTGCTGGCGCTCGTCGAGGAGGATACGTCGGTCGATGTCGTCGACGTAGCGCGGGAGTTCGATCGGCAGGCGGAAGCGGATACAGATGGCGTTCTGGATCTGCGACTCCATCGCCTTGTACTCGGGGAGGCCGCGCTTGGCGGGACGAACGATGTCGGCGACGTAAGCTTCGCTGGCGTCGTGCAGGAGCGCTTGCATCGCCCACTCGAGGAGCATGGCACGCGGCTGTGTGCGCTTGTCGTGCGGCAGCTTTGCCATGTAGAAGATGTGGTTGGCGAGGTGCACGCTGTGCTCGGCGACGGAGTAGAAACGCTTACAGTGCCCACCGTACCTGCACATCATAGACAAGGCATGCGCGATGTCTCGGATGCAGATGCGGTTGTCCATGTCGTCATGGGGCTGGAAGGGGTAGAACTGGCGCCCTGTGTAGGTGGTCATCCAGTCCGAGCGGTCGGCGGTGGTGTTCATTAATTAGATTCCTTTTCCTCTAGCGTGGTCATGAGGACTCGGGCAGCCTGTTGCGTGTGGCACGCTGCGACGTCTTCAGTAGTGACTCGGATGACTACCCACTTGCCGGCCCATGGACCTGAGGCATACTGCGCGAGTTTGTATTCACGCTTTCGGTTATGCAGGCGGTCATCCGAGTTACGCATCAATTAGCCCTCGTTCCGATCAGCTGGTTCTCGTAGCTGACAGCGCGCTGGCAGTCAGCCTCCCATGTCGCGTCGCCTTGCTGCGCGATTATGAGTCCTGAGGGAGAGCGCTTCTCCCAAGTCATGTCGACTAGCTGGCACCAGCCCCAGGACAACATCCAAGAAGAGATGTCAACGATCATCGCGCTCCTTGCGACGCTTCTCGATCTCGCGCTGGACGTAGCGGACGGCCTTCTCGAGATCTTCGAGGGCGTCCGGGTGCTTGAGGTCACAGCGCCAGAGGTGCTTCATCGCGGTGCCAACGTTGAAAGGCATGTGCTCCACGATGTCCCAGCATTCGACGCCAGAAGGATGGCTGTTGTAGTGCTTCGGGTGGTCTACCATGGAGGACTCTTGCTTGTCGAGCGGGACCTCCTGGAAGGTGCCGCGCTGCGCGGCACGCTCGACATGCAGGCTGTTGGACTGGTCGAGCATTGCACTCAACTCATCACAGCGCTTGATTAGATTATTCGATGTTTCCACGAGGCTGTTGATTCGCAACTCCATCGCGTCGGCGTTGTCGTGCAGTCGACGGATGGTCGCATCACGCTCCTTGATGATGTCTTGGTAGTGCTGGACGTTCTTGATGTCTTCCGACTGGTCTCGGATCAGCTCGTCCTTGTTCTCGATGGCGATGCGCAGCGCACGGCACTGGTCTTCGAGGCCTTGCTTCTCGGCGACCAACTCGGCGTTGTGCTTCTGCACGACATCCGCTTCGATCAAGCGCATCTGCAAGTCGGGTTCGTGCGCAGCGCGGCCGCGGATGGTGAGCTTCCAGTCTCCCTTCACAGTCGACGGCTCGATCGCGTAGCGCGGCTGGGCGTGCTTTTCCTGCAAGATGTGGACTTGCGTGTGCTCGGCGTACATACCCTCCGCGTCGGCGTGAGGCGATTCGCCTGCCGGGAACATGATGATAGTCCACTCACCTCCCGCACGGCGATGGATGTAGTATTCCATACCGTTGAACACGAGCCTGGGCGTGTGCTTGGTCTTTCGAGGTGCCTCCTCGAGGAGCGCTTGCAGCCGAGCGTTCTCGGTCTCGAACGCGTGCACGCGTCCGTCGAGCGTCTCGAGCATGATCGCAGCCGACTGGATCTTCGTATCGAAGAACTTGGTCGCCCCGTTCTCGGGGTTCTCCAGTTCTCGAGCCAGCTTCACGAGGTACTCAGACAAGACGTTGCTCGGGTACTGGATGAGGTGCGACTGTATCTCGAACCAGAACTCACCGATGTTCATGCCCATCTGCTCGGCGAGGGACTTAAAGAGGTCGGCGCTCTTGCTTTCGGTGAGCTGAAGAGTAAGGGACATGGGAACCTCGAGATTTGCGCGTAGAGCGCGTTGACGGGGATTTCGGTAGTCGAGTGCCGGTCGCAGGCCGAACGGCCGTGGCCGGCTGGCGCAGCCTATTCCATCTTGGGGATAGGATCAGTCGGTAGTCCGTCCCGCAGCGGTCCGCGACCGCCGGTCGTCGAGCCGAGCGCGTCGGCGGGCGGCTGCGGCTTGCCGAGCGGCAGGACGGGCTCGATCTCGCGCGCGGCCCACACCTCGCCGTTGGTCTTCGGCTTCGGCGTCGGAACGTGCGTGCCGCGCAAGACAAGCTCGGCGTCGCGCACTTTGTGGTCCATACCCCGCGCACAGCCGCGCACCTTGTCGAACAGCGTGCGCAGTCCGGATTCGTAAGGCTGTAGGTATGCCTTACCCAGCTTCGTGTAGAAGACGTCGAGGAACTCGTCGGTGCCGTATCCGGCGAGCGCGTCGAGCGCGCCGATCTCGGCTTGTGTGAGACGGACGTCTGCGAAGACCTCGACCTTATGAACGACTTTCATTGGATCGCTTATCCTTTCTGAAGATCTTCTGGTTGCCGTTGTAGAGATCCGTCCGGATGAGGAAGGTCTCAGGCGGCTGGTCGCGCGCGATGAACGCCTCGCAGAAGATGTCCGCTGCGTGGCGATAGTCGAACGCGGCCAGGAGGGTGGGCTCCGTATCGCTCGATCCCCATCCTCGGTGCACGAGTGCTTGGAGATTCTTGAGATGCATCTCCATCACAGCTTGTCCTCGCGCTTGGGGTAGGCGGCGTTGAGGGCGTCGCAGATGATGTTCGCGACGTCCGGATCCTCGACGTGGCACACGATGCCGTTGCCGAAGATCTTGAGGCGGTCACAGACTACCCACTTCTGGCCGGAGAGTTCGTAGTAGAATCGTTTCATGCTGATCTCCAGATGTAGAACCCACCTGTGCCGAAGCCTGTACGGTAGATCTCACCATTGCGCTTGCCGTAGCGGTACGCGCTGACGCTGCCACTGTTGATGAGCTTAGGCTGGTCGGTTGGAATCACGACGTAGTCACCCACGTTCATGTCTTTCCAAGGCCATATACGATTGAACTCAGGCTTGCGTCGATCGGTGGGATCAGGTTCGACCCAGTAATGCCTGATACCACTGAACATCAACACCTCCTATGAATAACAGTTAAACGTTGTTACCTAACGCGTAAAGTGTTAATGTGCTCGACGGCGATATTTATTTGCGAACAAGCATTTTAGGGATTGACATGCGATTATGGATAGCACACGCGCGCGTGCATGACGCGTGCGCGGAGCGTGGAAACCGGGGCTCGCGCTCAATGTGCGCGCGAGCCTAATAACAAAACGTTTTGTTAGTAGAGCTCGCGCATCGCGAGCGCATGACATGCGCGCATGCGCTGACAATATAGGAGAAGTCAAGTGCGACCGGAGAGTAATTTTTGGAGCAGACTTGCACGTAGGATACATGGTGGCTTGGTACTTGGACATTGGGAACGTGTAGAAGTGAAGCTGCCACTAGGTTTTCCTGATTGTGTAGTGCTGCTGGATAGAGTGATATTCGTAGAGTTGAAGAGTGTACATGAGGAGAAAGAACTAAGACGAGAGTTACGTCCCGAGCAGGCTGTATGGATCGATAAGTGGAATGCGCGCGGAGGCGAGGCGTATGTCCTTGCCTTAGTGCGCAGCCAAGGACGCATGCTGTGGTACCAGGAAGGCAAGTTGATGCGCAAAGGGACATTCACACAAGTTCCAGCACCTCGAGGGGTGTATGCGCCGGGATTCACAGGCGTGTTCGAGAGGTAGCGCACGAGGGTCGGATCCTTAGTCAGATCCACAGGCAATACGCTGTGTTGAGAGCGCAGGGTTCAATTCTTCTCATAAGTGCACACGCGACCTTGGTTTAGTGGTAGTGGATGGGTCTCGCGCGTAGTAATCTACGTGCGCGTGAGAGGGCCGGTTGCAGAAGTGGGAGTAAAGCGCTAACTTGCTTGCCTTCCGTGGCGGTTAGTCTAGAGTCCGCACTGGCCCCTCCGCGGGTCTCATGTGCGGCCGCGCTAGGCAGGCATCGAATACCTTATTTGTTGGAGCCAATAATATGCGTGTCACCATCAAGGTCGAGGGCGTGCGTGAAGGCCATGAAGCCTGGGCGCAGTCGATCGACGTCGCGACTGAGAACAAGGTTCCGTTTGCCGACGGGACCAAGGACCAGCTCATCGGCAGCGCGAACGGGAGTATTGTCACCGTGGACCTCCTCGAGGGCGCCGATCTTATCGTCTACGAGCACAAGGAGGAGAAGGCTGCCGAGCAGGAGGCCTACCTCCGCGGCCAGCAGTCCTGAGGTGAACGTCGGTGGGGTGACAGTAGTCGACGCGCCTGACAGCCTATTGTCACCCCAACTGGACTGGAACCTCCTGGGTTTCATCGGCGCCTTGTACATCGCAGCACTTGTCTACGGCCTGCACACTAGGAAGAAGAAATGATCCCCCGCACCATTAAGTCCTTGCCTGTGCGGATGGAGAACTTCTGCCGCGCCTACGTCGTGCACTATAACGGTCCTCGTGCAGTCGTGGAGGCGGGCTACAGCCCCAATGCTGCCGCGGTTCAGTCCAACCAACTTCTTGCCCGCGCAGACGTCAAGGAACGGATCGCGCAGCTATTGAGGCCACAGCGCCAGGCAGTCGCCGCGACCCAGGAACGTGTCATCCAGGAACTGTCTGCCATCGCCTTCGGCAACGTCAAGGAATTGTATGACGAGCACGGTAGGCTGAAGCCGATCCACGAGCTCGAGGACCATGTCGCCGCGACGATCGCCTCGGTGGAGGAAGAACGGCGCGTCGAAGGGCGTGGTGAGGAAGCCGAGACTGTCTACACCAAGAAGGTCAAGTCTTGGGACAAGATGAAGGCCTTGGAGATGCTCGCCAAGCACTTCAAGATGTACACGGACGCGGCAACCGTAACCACCAACGTGCAGACGAACGTCCAGGCGATCACTGTCAATGACCTCCGCAGCCTCCCTGAAGAAGAGCAGTCCCTCCTTAGACAGCTTGCTGAGTCTCGCGCACGCCGATCCATCGCATCTGCTGAAGATGCTGGACCAGGTGAAGGCTGAACAGTCTCTCGAAGAGTTCGTCGTCCAAGGATGGTCGATACTGGAGCCGGGCACTACGCTGAAGCGCGGATGGACGCTCGGCGCGGTGTGCGAGCACCTCGAGGCTGTCACCGCGGGACAGATCGACCGACTCCTCATGAACGTGCCTCCGGGCTTCATGAAGAGCATGCTCACCAATGTATTCTGGCCGATGTGGGAGTGGGGTCCCAAGAACCTCGCGCATCTGCGTTACGTGTGCTTCAGCTATTCCAGCAGTCTCACGGAGCGCGACAATGATCGCTGCCGCAACCTTCTGCATAGTTCTTGGTATCGAGATGCTTGGGGTGATCGTGTATCGCTCACTAAGGACAACACCATCAGGTTCGAGAACGATCGACGTGGCTGGAAACTTGCCACTTCTGTGGGTGGCGTGGGTACTGGTGAACGCGGCAACCGTGCTATTTGCGATGACCTCCACAACGTGAAGGAAGGCGAGTCTGTCGCCATCCGCACGAATACCACCAACTGGTTCCGTGAAGTCCTTCCCTCGCGCTTGAATGACGCTGAGAAGGACGTCATCATGGTTATCATGCAGCGCGTCAACGCGGTGGACGTGTCCGGCGTCATCCTCGCCCAGGACCATGGATACACCCACTTGAACATCCCTATGGAGTTCGAGCCGGAGCGGCGCTGCTACGGGCCGGTCCGCGCCCGTGCAGTGCCCTATGCGCCAGCAGAGACCATGCGCTACGTGGGGGCGCGGCAGCGATGGTACCGAGACACCGCGCGCCCGTTCGACAAGGCGATCGACGAGGGCAAGCCGCCCTCTCCCGACGTGATCGACACCCGGGACGTGGAAGCCTTCGAGGAGGCCAAGCCGCGCGTGGTGTACAACCAGGATCCGCGGACGCAAGAGGGCGAGCTGGCGTGGCCCGAGCGCTTCCCGCCCAAGGTGATCGAACGCGACAAGAAGATGCTGGGACCCTTCGCGTGGGCGGGCCAGTTCCAGCAGCGTCCCGAGCCGCGTGAGGGCGCCATGTTCAAGCGCCACTGGTTCAACGTCATCTCCGCCCTGCCGCAGGGCTGCCGCTTCGCAGCCGGGTGGGACTTCGCCGGCACGGGCGAGCAGGAAGGTGGCCAGCCGGCCTACACGGCGCGCGCCCTGGTGGGGCGGTACGAGGTGAACGGGTATCCGAGGTTCGTGATCTGCAACGTCATGCGTCTGCGTGGGACCGCGGCGGAAGTTGAGAAGGCACTCGTCAACACCAGCAGCCAGGACCGCAATGCCTATCCAGGAGTAATGGTAAGTATTCCGCAGGATCCGGGCCAAGCTGGAAAAGGCCAGGCTCGGAACTTGTGCAGTCTCCTGTCGGGCTATACTGTGCGGGCCACGATTGAATCTGGGGACAAGGTGACCCGAGCCGAGGCGGCTGCCGCTCAGTGCGAGAACGGCACCGTGGACTTGCTGCAAGGCGACTGGCATGAAGCGTTCCTCGACGAACTCTGTGCCTTCCCGTTCGGCCAGTTCAAGGACCAGGTGGACGCTTTCGCCCGAGCATTCAATGAACTGAACGCCGCACCGCCGCCACCGCGCGTCCGCAGGCTCTAGGAGAACGAGATGGGCCGTATCACGCGGGCGCTGGACGCACTGTTCGACAGGTCCGTGAAGAACGTCCCAGCACCGGGCTCTGCGCAGACGTCCGCAGCACTGGCGCAGGTGCTCAGTCTGGACTACACCGGCGGGTCGAACGCCAGCGATCCGGCCACCCAGATCCGCGAAGGCTACAACAAGAACGTCGTGGTGTTCCGCTGCGTCCAGGAGGTCGCGCGCAGCGCCTCGAGCGTGAACCTGGTGGTCTATCGCCGCAAGGGCAAGGAGATCGAAGAGGTCGACACCCATCCGCTGGTGGACCTCCTCAATCGACCGAACCCGTTCATGGGTCGCGCGGAGTTCATCGAGACCTGGATCGCCTACTTGGTCTTGTCCGGCAACACCTATTGCCAGGCGATCACCGTGAACGGTGGCCGCAAGCTGCAGGAACTGTGGCCCCTCAAGCCCGACGTGGTGGACCCGCAGATCATCGAGGAGACCCTTCGCGGGTACAACGTGCAGACGGCCCGGGGCATGGTGACATTCCCCGTGGATCCGATCACCGGCCGGTGCGAGATCCTGCACACGAAGCAGTGGAACCCGAGTGACCCGTTCCGCGGGCAGTCGCCCTTGATGGCGGCCGCTCTCAGCACGGACATCCACAACGAGATCTCGCAGTGGACGCGCGCCCTGCTCGCCAACGCAGCACAGCCCACGGGTGCGCTGGTCATGAAGGCAGCCCAGGGCGGCATCCCCAACAAGCTGACGGATCCGGAGTTCGAGCGCCTCAAAGCAGAGCTGAATGACTCCTACAGTGGCGCCAAGAACGCAGGTCGGCCTATGCTCCTGGAAGGGGGCCTCGAGTGGCAGGCGATGGGCTTGTCACCGAAGGAGATGGACTGGCTGAACAGCCGGGCTGCGACGGCACGCGAGATCGCCCTCACGTTCGGCGTCCCGCCGATGCTGCTGGGCATCCCGGGCGACAACACCTACAGCAACCAGAAGGAGGCTCGGCTGTGGTTCTGGTCCGACACCGTTCTGCCCATGCTCTCGCTTGCCTTGTCTTCGCTGAACCGGTTCATCGAAGCCTCTTTTCCCGGCCAGAACTTGTTCGTCGGGTACGACGAGGACACGATTCCCGCGCTCGCCGCCAAGCGCGAAGAGGTCTGGGACCGTGTCAACAAGTCAGAAGTACTCAAGGTCAACGAAAAGCGCGAGGCGCTTGGCTACGAGGCTCTCTCCGAGCCTGGTGGTGATGTCGTCCTGGTCAGCACCAACGTCAAGCCCCTCGACCAGGCTATCGAGCCGCCGCCGGATCCTGTCGCCATGGCGGAGGCTGTGACTCGGGCCAAGCAGCCCGCTCCGGCTCCCGCTGCCACAAACGACAACCAGCAGGTCCCGGCACGCGTGCGCCAGGCAGCCAAGTTCGTGGCGCAAGAGATCCGTGGATCGCTCGGGACAGGCCTCGAGTTGAAGTACACCAGCACCAACTGGCGTGGTATCGAGCTCGAGGCGCGTTCGCGATTGCTGACCGCCGCGGAGCTCGACCTGCGCGAGAAGGTGAAGCGGTACCTGCGTGGCGTCGCTGCCGAGGTGTCTCGGGTCATCAAGGCTGGCGACTACGCGGGTGTCGACCACGCGGTGCTGACCAGCATGGATGAGCTGGAGGACATTCTCAGCGCGTCCTACTACGGTATCGGCGAAGTCATCAGCGACCGGTTCCTGGCTGCGTTCAAGTCTTCCAGCGCTCCCGAGACCAAAGGACTACTCGATACCTTCTGGTCACTGATGTCTCCGTTCGTCGAAGTCCAGACAGGAAAGAAGGTGACACTGATCACCGAGACGACGCGCGAGGAAGTCCGGCAAGCGGTGGCGGAGGGCCTCAAGACCGGCCAGCCGATGGAGAAGATCGCGGATCTCGTCGGCAACAGCCTGCGCGATTCCAGTGCAGGACGCGCGCTGACCATCGCTGCCACTGAGGCGCACGCTGCGACGTCCTACGCCGCCGAGGCAAGTGCCAAGAGCGTGGGTGTCGAGATGGAGCGTGAGTGGGCTGCGGCCGGCGGTGAGCGCACGCGCCCGACGCATGCCCGTGCAGACGGTCAGATCCGTGCGATGGACGAGCCGTTCAGCGTCGGTAGCTCCTCGCTGATGTATCCCGGGGACCCTGACGGGGCTGCCAAGGAGGTAATCAACTGCCGCTGTGCAGTCCTGTACCATCCGAAGGGGCTGTGATGGCGACTGAATACCTGAAGACGGACCAGCGTGTCAATCGAGACGCGCTCAACTACAGCGGCGCTGTGGAGACCATCATGTGGGTTCCAGCGCTGCGGGTTTCTCTGGTATTGCCGCCGGGAAAGGTCGGCGAGCACTACGCCGCTGCCATACTCGTGTCGGGAGGTAAGGCTCCGTACCACTTCAGCGCGGAGTTCTTGCCCCGAGACACTGGTATCACGTTCGACCCGACCACTGGAGTCTTGTCCGGCACGCCGACGCGCCCCTTCCGAGCAGAAGGGATCATGTTCGTGGTATCTGATGGACTTGGCATAGCATCTGTCGTTCTCAACAACCAGGTGTTGGAAGTATTGCCATAAGTGCAGACGCGAATGGGCTTGCCCTACTAGGGTCTCGTGTGTAACAACTCCGCGGGTCAGCGGAGTCACCTAGTGACGAACCATCTCCTCAGCCTGAAGAAGGACCCGGCGCCGTCCGATCTGGACGTCAAGATGCCGCGACTCCTCATCAAGTCCGTCTCCGAGGCGGGCGAGATCGAGGGCTATGGTTCTGTCTTCGGTCAGGTGGACAGTGTCAACGACATCGTCGCCCCGGGTGCCTTCAAGAACAGTATCGCCACGCACATCCGGGAGGGCACGTCCCCCAAGATGCTGTGGCAGCACGATCCGTCGCAGCCCTGCGGCATCTGGACGTCCTTCTCGGAGGACCAGAGGGGTCTCGTGCTCAAGGGCAAGCTGCTCACCGAGACGCGCCTCGGCAAGGAGGTGCACGAGTTCACGAAGTCGGGTGCCGTGGACGGTTTGTCCATCGGTTACAAGACTCTCCAGTACGAATACCAGACCTCGACGGACATCCGTGTCCTCACCGAGGTCGATCTCTGGGAGGTCTCGGTTGTCACGTTCCCGGCGCTGCGCTCGGCGCGCGTCACGGCAGTGAAGACCGAACTCACGGAGCGCCGAGTCGAGGAGATCCTGCGGGATGTAGGATTCTCGAACAACCAGGCGAAGGCCATGGTCGCCGCCTGGAAGAAGACTGTGCCTGCTCATCGAGACGATGAGGGCGAGGTCGACAGCACCCACCTTCTCAAGTCTTCCCAGCGCTTCCTGGCGTTGCTGGAAGGCAAAACCGTCTGAACCAGAGGACGTCATGAGCAGCCTTCTCGCACGCCGCGCCGCGATGCTGGCCGGGGCCACCATCTTCACGTCGCCGACCCCGCTCCTCGAGCGCAAGGACTCGGCACCCGACATCAAGACCGTCGCCGACACCATCGACCGCGTCGGCCGCGCCTTCGAGGCGTTCAAGGAGAGCAACGACCGCGAGCTCAAGGAGCTCAAGAAGGATCGCGTCGATCCGCTGACCACCGAGAAGGTGGCGCGCATCGAGAACGACCTGAAGTCGCTGTCCGAGGCGTCCGACAAGCTGCGCGGCCTCGCCGACGAGCACGGTGGCCTCGTCAAGCGCATCGACGAGATGGAGGCCGCGGCCAAGCGCCTCGGCGCCGTCGTGCGGGCGT
>JAOANK020569009.1:0-12180 GCA_026257165.2 Telfairia occidentalis
AAGTTGAAGAAGTGTTCTTCAAAGGTAAGAAAATCGTTCTCTGTATTTTTAGTTCTGTAAATTTTCTTCCTACCCAAATTCATGATTGAATGCATTAAACGCTCAACCGCTTCCGCTGGGAATTCGATTCCTTCAGATCCAAGGATAATCCTGAATAAACAGGAGTTCATAGTTAGCTCAGGATTCAGATAAAGTAACCTACGTCATCATATTGAAATTAGTCAGTGTTTTCAGTGAACAGCGTTATAAAGAAACAGTGACTATTTCGCGGTCCAGTCTTATGCAAACTCATTGCATAGAACGCCCCCACTGGCATGTCTTCACATGAACGATTTAGGATTACATCGTTTGTATCATATACAAAGCGGGCCGCGTTCCATAATGTCCGCAGGAGAAGGTCCCCAGCCTAATCTGTATACTATGGACCGTTTTGGCTATTTACTTAAACCTGATCCACTTTTATGTCTCGACATAAAGTTTAAGTATTCATGTTATAGCCATGGGTTCTTAGTTTATTGGATTTATATAGTTATATTCAATTCAATAACAACTTTACTAAATAACTTCAATTACTACTTTATTGATGATAGAATATGTTTACATGCCACTGAGTTTTAGGGCATAAAAACCCAACACGACCCCTGGAAAACCTAGATGTGGAGCACGTTAACTATGTGAAGAGGAGTCAAAGATACTAAGGAGGTCTAATGCAAAACAAGTTCTCCAACGAGCCATCCCAATCGACATAAAGTTTAAGTATTCATGTTATAGCCATGGGTTCTTAGTTTATTGGATTTATATAGTTATATTCAATTCAATAACAACTTTACTAAATAACTTCAATTACTACTTTATTGATGATAGAATATGTTTACATGCCACTGAGTTTTAGGGCATAAAAACCCAACACGACCCCTGGAAAACCTAGATGTGGAGCACGTTAACTATGTGAAGAGGAGTCAAAGATACTAAGGAGGTCTAATGCAAAACAAGTTCTCCAACGAGCCATCCCAATTGCGCTCCCATTACTACCTAGGTTTGAGAAATTATGAAAATTTTTCATATTGTAATACAAAAAATATTTTGTAGAGTCACCTAGGATTCACTTCTTCTTCTTACCAACAGCCTGAGAAACCCTCAATGAAGGACCTAAAGAGCACATTTATTACTGAGTCTAGAAACTAAACCGCCAACTTGGAGAGCGCAGTAGATTGTCAAGGAAATGCTACCAAGAAAATCGATGTCCAGTTGGGTCAGATGACTACTACTCTAAATACCTTGCAGAGGGCAAGTTTTCATTAACAACGAGATAAATGCGAGGGAACAATGCAATGCTATTTCTCTAAGAAGAAAGGGAAGTTGAGGGGAGAAAGAAGAAGAAGACTATACCATCATCTTTAGGGAAGTTTCTTTATTTTATACCAGTTAATCTTAGTAATCTTCCCTACACTCCACGTTTTATTTAAAAGAATTTAATTGCTCAATTCTTGAAATTGGTGGAAATTTTTAAGGAACTTCATATAAACATTCCCTTTGTTGATGCTCTAGAACAGATGCCATATTATGTGAAGTTGATGAAAGAGATTCTCTCCAAAAAGGGAAAATTTGAGAAATACGAAACCGTGAGCGTAACAGAAGAGAGTAGTGCTATATTGCAAAGGAAACTACTGCAAAAACTAAAAGACACAAGGAGTTTTACTATCCCTTATACCATTGGTAGTTTACACATAAACCATGCTTTAAGTGATTTGGGTGCCTCAATCAACTTAATGCAATTATCCGTGTATACGAAATTGAATCTGAAACAAGTGCAGCCCACTACTATATCGTTACAACTTGTTGATCAATTAGTTACATATCCAAGAGGTATTGTAGAAGATGTATTAGTTAAGGTTGACAAATTTATATTTACTGCAAACTTTGTTGCGCTCGATATGGAGGAAGATGTTGAGATACCCAGCATCTTGGGGAAACCATTCCTTGCAAAGACAAGGGCCTTGATCAACATGCTTCAAGGTAAGCTAACCTTGGAGAGTTAATGATAAAAAAAGTTAAACTTTGATATTTATCGAGATCCTACACACCCTACCAAGGTTAATGGTTGCCTTAAGCTAGATGCTTTAGAGGAATATGTTGAATTTAATAATTATATAGTCCCCACTACTGTTGATGATGGGAGATTCATATTGAATCCCAATTGTGGTAGCCTATGTAACGTACGTGAGATTGATTCCAATTCTTTTGTTATAAACCCTGCGGAGCATGTCAATTCCAATTTTTTTTGCCTATGTTCCATGATGAAAAGCCTATGATTAATAAACCACCTAATATAAATTTGAAATCAGTGCCTACGCATTTATATTATGTATATTTTCACTTTTCTTACCCTCCTATAATTGTGCTTGCTAATCTGAATAGAGACAAGGAAGATATTTTTCTGAAAGTATTGCGTAGGTTGAAAAATGAGTGCGAAAAGGAAGTTGGGTGGATGAAGGATATGGTTGTGAAAGAAACCACTTGATTGCATGTCTAGTCTAATTATAGACAGTAAATAAAGAGCTTCTTGGGAGGCAACCCAAGTTTTCTCACCTTTCTTTGCGTTTTGTTTAACCCAGACTTATTTTCATTTCATCTTATGTTCTCTCTTTGTTGGAGCTAACAACACCTTTATAGTTAGTCCAATTGCTTGTCGTAGTGTAGACCATCTCACCCTCCAGGCCATTATCTTTAACTATTTCTTTGTCTTTCGTTATTTCATATATTGGTGACAATGCATGACTTTAAGCTTGGAGTGGGTTGTCCTGAGTACTGTGTGCTGCTAGGTTAGATTTGTGAATTGTATATTCAGCTCCTGAAAGTTGTTGTTTGATGATGATTGCATTTCTTGTTAAATTTTTCGATTAGTTTTGAATGAATGATCACCTGATTTTGTGCTGAAAAGTAGAACTTTCCATGCTTGCTTGTTGAGGATTATGAATATCGAAGATTTGCTGTGATTTGTATGTTAGTTGAAATAGAAAAATTAGTAGGCATATTTTAGATGTGAGTTCTGATTCAAATCTAATCCCAATCCACTACGTTACTATAAGTGTACAGGTCAAATTGTAATATAAAATGGCCCTAAGACCGAGTATCGTCCTCTGGCAGTCGGGTTATTAGCTTTCCTAGTTTTTAATTGATTATTCTAATTTAATCTAGAGATCAACGATTAATTTTGTAGTAGACTAAAACAAATGATGATAACAAAATTGCATGCTTAAGGAAGAAAATCTCAAGATAGGGGAATCCTAGGGTGTTGGTTCCTTTTTCAGCTAATTTGACTTATTAAACAATTTTAGGTTTCTGTTAATTGCTAAAATCCCAGGCTTAGAAGTTCTAACAAATTAATATTTGCTTTCTCAAGTTCACCTATCCTCACAATCAATTAACAAGTCAATTTCTTGCAATTATTGAAAATACGGCAACTTGAGGGATTCTAACATTTGCCTCAATTTAAACCTACCACTTTCATGCATAGGTTTCAAAGGCCTAGCATTCGAGTTCTAAATATTGACATACTTTTTCAAGCTAAATCAATAACACAAAATATATTCCACATTCTCATGCAAGAATATAAATGGATTACACAAAGACTAGGAGGATTTAGCATTCAAAATTAGACCATGGAAAAAAAATCAATACATCAAATTAGACCATTGGCTCTAAAATATCATAAATTTAGTTTTCAAAATAGTAGCAAAAAGTAAGGAAATGAAGAAGAAAAACTCCCACATCGTCTCGACGTTGTCTCCTCCATCAAGCTGCTCCACGTAACCTTAGTTTTCACCCACGAACACTAGGAATGGCTTCTCTTTTGTTCATCACACTAAAAATCGGTCCTCAGCTACTGTGTCTCAAAAGTCTCTACCAAAAATAGCTCCTGCTTGACCTAGAAAATAAGTTTATTTTTATGGAAATCACTGCAGCGTCAAGATGATATGCGTCGGTTTTACCAAATTGCCACCGCATTTTTAAAGAGAAGGGGCAAAAATTCTAAGTAGCATCTCGACGCTACATCGAAAATTCATATTTTGTCATGGCAATTTGAAGTAGCGTTGAGACGCTATTACTCCAACGTCTTAATGCGAATGCCTTCTGTCTTCTGGTTACTATTTGGGCAACTCAACGCTTGCTTCTAACATTCAGACGTTGGCTCTCTTGTTTCTCCTTGATCTTCATCATTGAGGTACCCAATTTTTGGGTTGTTTGGCTCATTTTTCACCCCGAACGACCTCACAACCATGATTTCCCCTCAAATGCTCAGCTCCTACAAAATTTCACAAGTAAAAGCATAAAAGTACACTTATAAAACATTAAACTACTAAATTAGAGGCCTTAAAATATCATTTTTTAGTACTATCAACTACCCCAAACTTAGAGTTTTGCTAGTCCCGAGCAAAATTAGAGTACGGATAAATAATACAACCATAATGTTGGCATACTTCAGAGTCCTAACTTAATACATAATAACATGTAATGAGCTCAATAAATGAAATGTACATGCACATTCAATCGGAAGGCAAGTCGAAAGACAGTTCTTATCCTCCCTTGACTATGTGTGTGCAAGCCTATCATATTCTAATCCTTACAAGCCCGTAGTGCATTTAATGAAGTCTTTCCTAAACTACCTCTACTCTGGTACTAAATTGTTTTGAAGTGAAAAATTCTAACTTAGGGAGCTTAAAAATAAATACATTCCTTTTTCCTTCTTTTTTTTTTAAGAATGTCTAAAAGAGAACCCTAGTCAAGATGTACTACCTTCGTTCTAGCTCACCCCCGCTTCTTAGGTGTTGAGTATCCAACTACGAGCAGCACCTCTATTTTACGACAGTACTCACTTTCTTTTCGCTTTTTTTTTCAATATTGCCAGTCGACTAAGGGCCCAAAGAAGGAAAAGTAACCCCTTTTAGACATACTTTATTCAGCATATAAAAGTTTTAACAAAACCTTCTTTATTTCAGAATTTCACTATTTAACAATTAGACCATTTTAAAGTAGCTTAAGACTAACTTTGTTAATTACACCCTAAGCCTTCAGGACTACAAATAGGACGACTACTGCTTGAAAGACAAGGAATTCAAAGAATAATTTGAAACATAGCTGACTTTAGAAGTATGCCTACTAATTTCCCTATTTCTACTCACTTTCATGTTACAGCAAATCATGGGAAATCATAGTAGTTAGCATGCAAGTATTACAGTTCTATTATCTATCCCTCATTCTATGAAGCAATGAATCTATCATTGCAAAATTTTTCTTTTTTCACACCTAAGTTTAGCCTAATTCATTACAAAATGCAAGAACTCAGCACACAATTCGCATGAAATCTATCCTATCAGCACACAATCCTCAGGAAACCGCACCCCAAACTTAAGATGATACATTGTCTTCAATGTATAAAATAGAAAGAATAAGGAGTGAGCAAAACTGGCCAAGTAAATGATGTGATACATAGAATTTGCAGGCTTATGCACTGAGTACAACGGTGTTGGAATTCCTGAAGAGGAAGACGACGTGCAAAAGCCAAAAGAAACATAAGTTACAAAAAAAACAAAACGAAGGCAATAACAAACATAAAAGTAAATATATACAAGGACACGAAAGACACAAACAAGAAGGAAAGAAAAGAGCGCTCCCCTGAATGATAGAGGCTGGTCAAACCTCGTCATCCTCATCATCTAAGTACAAAGGTGGACCCCAAGTGTGCCTAGTTTTCGAGTGGCAATATGAGGAAATGTCTAGCCTAGAAATTTGTAAATAACGTCTTGGCGTTCGCTACGAATGGTTTGGGATTCATTTTGATATGCAAACTAGCGTCGTATAGAGCGAGTGATGTGCTCGGGACTATAGCAGTGAGCTTCTGCTGACCTAGATGGTCCAGCCTCTGTGTTGGCAGATCATTGGTTCATGCGCACAGGATCTTGCTCAAGAAGGTCGAGCTCTTGTATCTGTGCAATGGATTGCCGCCCCCCCACACCCCGCGTAATACCGTTATGAAGTTCTTATCCATGAGTGCCTTAGGGTAGTGAGCTCCTCATTTGGGTCCCAAGTGACCCCAACTACTCTAGAGAGTGCCATAATGAGTGAGAGATGACCAAACCCTCTAGTGGTTGAGCCATGGCAGATGTGTCGGATGGATGAGTAAATGACCTTCCCTTCATCAATCGTTTTGCTTATGGCGATGGCATAGAGCAACAAAACACGCTCCTTGATTATGTTATTCATGTGGGTCACCAGAAGCAGCTTAGCACAAATGAAGTTGTGCCATACCTTATTTGAAACACTAAAGTCCAGTGTCTTGAACTTAATGGCCTCATCTCGTCTTATCATCCACTAAGCCCGGACTGGCAGGGTTCTTGAATAATCTGAGTGGCATCCACTTGATTCTGGCATATGCATGGTACTCATCGTGCTCATCATTTGCACTCGTTATTATATGTTTATCAAGGATGCGTCGAAAGGCACGCGTCGACCTCATACAAATGATCGAGATTCCCCTTCTTTTAAGTTGGCATAAAATTCTCTTACGATGGAGAATGCAGCGGCATCGGGTTGCCAGACAAACTCGAACCACTCTCGGTGAGCGATATTGTCATATAATTGAGACTGTTTCACCTCGCATGGTGCTAAACCACGCTCTTGCACAATTGATCTATTCACCACGTATGTTTGGTAACGTGTCGCAGGGTCTTAATCTACGAATCAGTGTTTGTCAAAAGCACTAGAACTTGTAGCGTTCCCCCGAGCTCTTTTAGAACTCATCTTATCAAACAGTTCGTAAATACTACACCAGCCAAAGAGTCAACCATGCATACCATAAGCTATATAAACAGGATAATTTCATGTCAACTTACACAATTTAACTGCACAATCAAGTCCATAAACAGGTTGGTGTCTTGGCACCTCTGTAAAACTCGAGACAAATTAGATAAACAAAAATCAAATGATGAACCAAATATAGAAAAGTCATCCATGAAAACCTCCAGTATACTTTCTTCAATAGATATGCGCAAAACTAGAAGAATCATACATGAAGTCGATTTAATAAAGAGGAATAAATAAATAATGTAGAAAATAACTCTTTTAATATGAAAAATTAAAGTAAAATGAAATATAATAAAAAGATAAACAAAAATTGAAACTCAAAAAGATTTACAACTTTGTGTTGCCTCCTAAAAAGTGCTTTGTTTAATGTTTTTAGCCAGACCCATTGAAGCTCAGGATGCCACGTCCAGATACATCTTATCTAATAATCTTTCCTCATCACCACAGTATGCTTTCACCCTCTATGCATTGACTTTGAAAATTGACCTGTCTTTTCCTTGCAGTTCCACCCTTCCATATGGGAACACGCTCTTTACCACAAAAGGTTCGAACCACCTGGACTTAATCTTTCTTGGAAACAAACGTAATCGTGACTTATATAAAAGTACTTTGTTACCAGGTTGGAAAAACCTATGCAATGTCCGTTGATCGTGCCATCTTTTGGTTCTTTCCTTATGCAGCTTTGCATTCTCATATGCTTGACTTCGGAACTCCTCCATCTCATTCAATTGAAGCAGTCTATGTCACCCTGCTTTCTGAAGGTTGAAGTTCAGCTTCTTTATTGCCCAGTGCGCTCTATGCTCCAATTTCACTGGTAGGTGGCGTGCCTTTCCAAACACCAACGGCTACGAGGATGTACCAATTATTGTTTTAAAGGTTGTCCTATAAGCTCATACTACGTCATCAGGTTTTTGGGACCAATCTTTCGTGTTAGTCTGAACTGTCTTCTCTAGAATCTACTTTATTTCCTTGTTAGAGATCTCAGTCTTCCCATTAGTCTGAGGGTGAGAAGCTACGGGAACTTTATGTTTCACCTCATATTTAGTTAATAGAAAATTAAACAATTAATTGCAAAAAATGAATCTGTCATCACTAATTATGACCCTAGGTGTGCCAAAGTGTATAAAGATATGTCTGTTAAGAAATGAAACTCCAACCCGAGCATCATTTTTCCTATTACCTACAACCTCAACCCATTTAAATATATAGTCAATAACAACAAGAATATGCAAGCATCCATAAGAGATAGGAAAAGGACACATAAAATCTATACCTAATACATCAAAGAGTTCTACCTCTAAAATAGGCTTTAAGGAAAATTTGTAGTGTCGGTATATATTACCTATTCTTTGACATCGATCGTACATCCTAACAAAGGTGTAGCAATCTTTAAAGAAAGAGGGTCAGTAGAATCCTGATTGCAGTACCTTTGTTGTTGTACAAGTTGGGCCAAAGTGACCACCATAGGGGGACGAGTGATATTCCTCAATGATTTTTGATGTCTCGTCCAATGGAATGCATCTCCTAATAATGTCGCCAGAATAGACCTTGAAAAGAAGTGGGTCATCCCGATGGTAAGATTTGGCCTCATGTATAAATCTTTTCTTCTACTAGGAGGTCATTTCTGGTAATAAGACTCCTCATGCAATAAAATTTGCAATGTTAGCAAACCAAGGCCATGTATGCCCCATCTGATATAGCTTTTCATCTGCGAAGTTCTCAGAGATTGGGAGTAGGCATTGTTAAGTAGTCTCGTTCTCAATTGGAGACAAGTGGTTTACAATCACATTTTCACATCTCTTCCTGTCTTTGATCTCGAAATTAAACTCCTGCAGCAAAACAATCCATCTTATTAAGGGAGGTTTAGCATCTTTTTTAGAGAACAAAAACTTAAGTACATCATGGTCTGTGTGAACTGTGACTTTAGACCCAAGCAAGTGAGAACGAAATTTATTAAAACCAAACACAACAGTAGGCATTTCCTTTACACTGGTAGTGTAGTTTTGTTGTGCATTATCGAGTGTTCTACTTGCATAATAGATTGCCCTAAACATTTTTTTTCTTTTCTTTGTCCTAATACAACTCCTAGGGCATAGTCACTAGCCTCACACATCGTCTCAAAAGGTTCAGACCAATCAGAAGTAACAATGATGGGAGTAGTAATTAATTTATCTTTCAAAGCACAAAAAGCAGACGAGTATGTATCATCAAAAATGAAAGTGGAATCCTTAGCATGAAAATTACACAGTGGTTTAGAAATTTTAGAATAATCCTTCATGAATCGCCTCTAAAACCTTGTGTGACCTAGAAAACTACGAACTCCTTTCACATTGACAAGATGGGGTAATTGCTCAATTGCATAAATTTTAGCCCTATCCTCCTTCAATCTTTTCTCAGAAATTTTGTACACAAGGACAATTCCTTCCTTGACCATAAAATGTCATTTCCCCCAATTCAGGACAAGGTTGGTGTCTTGGCACCTCTGTAAAACTCGAGACAAATTAGATAAACAAAAATCAAATGATGAACAAAATATAGAAAAGTCACCCATGAAAACCTCCACTATATCCGCTATCATGTCGTGGAAGATAGTCATCATGCAGCGCTGGAAGGTAGCAAAAGCGTTGCACAACCCAGAAGGCATCCTTCTGAAGGCAAATGTCCCATAAGGGCATGTGAACGTCGTCTTGTCCTAATCTTCAGGAGCAATGGCTATCTGATTATACCCCGAGTACCCATCAAGAAAACAGTAATATGGGTATCCTACCAACCTATCTAACATTTGATCAATGAATGAGAGGGGAAAATGATCCTTACGAGTGGACTTGTTCAATTTTCTATCATTTATGCACACTCTCCACCCATGATTGTCCTAGTGGGTATACTCTAATTTTTTTCATTCACAATCATAGTTGTCCAACATTTCTTTGGTACTACCTGTACTGGACTTACAATGGACTATATGAAATAACATAAATTATCCCTGCATTCAACAATTTTAAGACTTCTACCTTAACCACCTCTTTCATCGCATGATTTAGCCTCATTCGATGTTCTATAAACAGACTAAAGGTATCTTCCATAAGCATTTTATGCATGACAATTGATGGATTACTGCCTTTAAGGTCTTCTATTGACCAATCTATGTAGACTTATGCTCACGTAGAATTCCTAGTAACTTATCTTCTTCCCCCTGACTCAATTCATCAAAAAAATAATGACAAGACATGCAGATGGCTCTTCTAAGTAAGCAT
This sequence comes from Telfairia occidentalis, assembly GCA_026257165.2. NCBI lineage: Eukaryota > Viridiplantae > Streptophyta > Magnoliopsida > Cucurbitales > Cucurbitaceae > Telfairia > Telfairia occidentalis. Next base: position 10,119 of record JAOANK020569009.1, read on the forward strand.
ATCTCAAATGTGCAGGCAATGGTTTCAAGTCACATTCAGATGTTTCAGTATTATTCTTTTTAGAGACAGTCAATAAAGGTGAAAATGCATGATCATGCTCAGCATTACATACAGGCTCATGCGCTAAATCAACAAATTCAAATTCATCCTCCAAATCAGACAATTTAGTATCCACTACACAATCAAGACAATCCAGCAAACAATTCTCAAGAAGTCCATCAGAATGATCCCATCCTCCACATTCAGCATCTCATCATGTACTAAGTCAATGAGTTTATAGGTACTTACTTCGTCAGGATATCTCATTGACTTGTAAATATTAAAGTTCAGCTCTTCATCATTAACTCTTAGGATCAACTTACCTTGTTGAATGTCAATTAAGGCCCTACCCGTGGCAAGGAATGACCTTCCAAGGATGATTGGGACCTTGGAGTCTTCTTCCATATCTAACACGACAAAGTCTATAGGAAAAATAAAATCTCCAACCTTCACCAAAACATCTTCAACTATTCTCTTAGGATATGTCAGTGAGCAATGTGGAAGTTGAAGTGTAATGGTGGTGGGTTGCACCTCTCCAATGTCCAATTTCCTGTAGACAGATAAAGGCATCAAGTTAATTGAGGCACCCAAATCACATAATGCACGATTAACAATCAGACCACCACTACTACAAGGAATAGTGAAACTCCCTAGATCTTTTAGCTTTTTTGTTAGCTTCTTTTGTAGAATCGCACTGCATTCTTCTATGAGGTTCACTGTGCCAAATAGCTCGAACTTCTTGCTTGACAAAATGTCCTTCATGAAGTTCATGTAGTTGGGCATTTGCTCCAAAGTGTTTGCAAAAGCAATATTAATACAAAGGTTTCTAAATAATTCTAAAAATTTAGTATATTGCATGTCAAGCTTTTTCTTTTAAAATCGTTGAGGATAAGGGATTTTATTGGGCACTAATGGAATAGGATCAGAAAACTTCCCTGAATTTGATGATGACGGTGCACATTTATCATTTTCCTCACTTCTGCTCATTCAATATATTCTTCTTCACTCTTCTCTTCTGACTCCTCAGTTTCTCTTCTTTCAGATTCTTTAAACCTACCATCTTCCAACTTCTTACCACTTCTCAAGGTCACTGTCTTGCATTATTCCTTGGGATTTACCTCAATGTAGCTTGGGAATTTACCTTTCTACAAGGAGTTTAGTATGGTAGCCATCTGGCCTAACTAACCTTGATATTCTTGATAGCCTTTTCTTGACTATCCACTGAACTTTCTAAATTGGCTATTCTATTCCTAGATTCAGTTATAAATGTGGTCATCAGGTCTTCCATTGATGGTTTCTCTGGCTACTCGTTATGCAAAGAAAAAGATACAAATCCTAGGAGACCCTGAACAGTAGGGATGAACGATTCATCACACAGCAAATTTCGATTCTAAATAGTTTAGTATCTTGGATCAACGTCGAATTAAAATTAGAATTATAAAGTCAAGGAAAAAATACCTTTGAAGAAACACTTCTCTTCAGTTCCTTCAAGACTCCTTCAAATTTCAGCAACTTCTGCCTCCAGAACTTTTGGCAACGTCTCCAAGCAACTTCTCCACAAATTCTTCCTAGCTATGACTCAGAGAGATTAAGGTTAGTGGGAACCATTTTGAAAGACTAAGGGAAGTTTCTAGAGAAAATTATTGTATGTCACAAGGGTTGAATGATTTAGGATTACCCAGGGGTCTGTTTATACGGACTTTGGATAAAACCTAAGCCTAATAAAATTTTATATCTAAATCATTCAAATCTCATTCAAATAATTATTTGATATATTTAATAAATCAAATTTTATATTTTAATATCTTCTATGTTAAAATATATTTATTATCTGAATCTCAATCAAATAATTATTTATTAAATCAAATCATATATTTTAATATCTTATATATTAAAATATATTTAGTTATCTGAATCTCATTCAAGTAATTATTTTCATATCTACTTTATATATTAAATTATATATATGAAATTTTAAATTAATTTATGAAATACATTTATTTTTCCCTTCTTCATTTAATGT
>JAOANK020569298.1:0-12176 GCA_026257165.2 Telfairia occidentalis
CGAAGAGAAGAAAAAAGGTGAAGAAGAACGAAGAAAAAAGAGGCAGAAAAAAGGTGAAGAAGAACAAAGAAAAGAGGCATAAAAAATGTGAAGAAAAAAAAACGTAACCCTTTGTTTTTACTTGGCTTGGTGCGGGCGCTTATTTCTCTTTTGGCGCTTTTTTTTTTTCATTGTTTCATAGCTTTTTTAATAAAAAGCTATCCTAAAATGTTATAAATAGTCTTTTTTGTTGTAGTGTCATAAAACACAAATATATATTGCTTGAATATTTGACATATGTACATTGATTCATATTCCAAATTTTTCATATATATCGTGCACATATGTATTTTTCATACTTGCACATTAACTCTCTATATTTTCATGCAGATAATTCCAAACGGTGCATTAGCAGCAGCAACAGAGAAGTTTTTATTTCTTTCAAACCAACGACGACCCTCCTTCAATATTAATATCTACCCTGTATGATTTTTTCATTATAAGTTTTTCAAACTCACAACAGCAGCAAATTGATATTTCAAACTCAATATGAAGCTTTCATTCATATATACTTAGTATTCGAACTTAATTCATACATTTCTTTTGTGCAATCTGAATTTTAAAACTCTGATTTCATCAATAATACACCTCATAATTATGTTTTAAAATAGCAACAGTGAACATTCAAACCCAATATTATTTTCTATGAATAATATTTACAATTAGAATTTAATGAATTTTTTTTTTATTGATTTCCTTTTTCTTTTTCTACAATTTACGTTTCTTCAATTTTATTTTATTTCTATCGACAACTTTGATTTGTTTTCATCTAATATATATCATGCCTATATTATATATACCTGCAAATCTCTAATCACTCACATGTACATTATATTATGTACAATAGTTTTAAATATCATATAACATATATATATATATATACATACATACATACATACATACATACATATACATATATTACTTGAATATTTCACACCTGCATATTGATTCATATGCCAAAATTTTCATACTACATATATATTTTTCATAACTACACATTAACACTCTATATTTTCATATATATAATTCCAAATGGCGCACCATCAACAGCAGCAAGGAAGTTTTTTATTTTTTTCAAACCAACAACAACCCTTCTTTAGTATTAGTTTATACTCTATATGATTTTTTCAAACTCACAACAGCAGCAAATGGATATTTCAAACTTAATATATTGTTTTTATTTGTATCCACTTTGTATTAGAACTCAATTCATACATTTTTTTTATGCATTCTGAATTTTTAAACTCTGATTTCATGAATAATATACTACATAGTTCTATTTTAAAATAGAAATAAAAAATCAGTGAACATTCAAACCCAATATGATTTTTTCATTTGTCATACTTTGTAGCTTTCATTTTAATACATAAATTAGTGAACATGCAAACTCAATATGAATATAGTTCTATTTTCATGGAATTTTGAACAATGAACTAGCATAAACGCAAGCTTCACATGAAAAATGATTTATTCATACTTATTTCAAAAAAATTTAAACTAGGGTTCCTGTTTTTAGAAAATACTCAAAATGCAAAGTTAAAAAATTAAAGCTCCAAACTGAACTGGACATGTAATACTGTATCGATTTCAAATTTCACCCTCACGAAGCTTTATTCATATGACGTTTCATAAATAAAAACTAAGACTTAGGTTTCCTATTGCAGATGTTTTACAAAGATGTAGAAGATGAAGCTAAAGAAATCATACGACATTTTCCAATACACTTTGAAATAAACTGAGTAAGAAGATGAAGGAATCATATCTTTTTAAACATGTTTGAGGAAGAAGATTAAGGCTTGAAGAAACGAAAGAAGATGAATTGGAAAATTTCTAAGCATTGAGGCTGAAGAAAATCACAATTTTGGGGAGAGAAAAGTGGTAGCTTTTAAGGTTTTGATTTCGAAAGAATCCCAAACGTGGAGCAAAATATTGTTTGCATCTTTGGGAGAAAAAATGGTAGTTTTGGAGGTTTTAATTTGAAAGAATCTCAAACGACAAATATTAGGAAAGAAAAACAGTAGTTTTGAGGGTTTTGATTTTGAAAGAATTCCATGAGCAAATATTGTTGAAATTTTTTATTCAATGCTCATTAAATCAAGTGTGAGTTTGTATGATTTTTGGTCTTTTTTTTAAAAAAAATAATAATAACATTGGGCAAATAGGTCATTATGGTATTTTTTTTTTAAAATCACTAAACTTGACCTCAAGCATTTTTTTTAAATTTTTTTTGCAGCAAACTTTATGAAATAGATCTCTTAGAATGACTCTAATGTGTAGTTATCCCAAAATCCAAATAACCTTAAAAGTCCAATTATTGGGCCCAAAACCAAGACTAAGCCTAGGACAAGGTCCATGTTAGACCCCACTAAAGTCTATACAAATATATTGTCACAGCTCATTTTATTCATTTTGAATATGAATACTACAAAAAATTGATAGTTTATTCAGCAAGCTAGAAGCTAAAAGCCTTGGTGGATTCTTCAAGAAGTCAAAGATCTGAACTTCTTTAAATTCGAAAACAAACTCATAAACCCTCATTAATAAAATATCAAATTCAAAGTCAACCTCCTGAGTTACGAGAGATTTTACTACTAGACACCATTAATAAAATATCAAATTCATTTCTACAAATTAAACATCATTAAAAATCTTGAGTGAACAAACCTCTCTAAATATCCTAGATTTGAATCTTGAATCATTCACCTGTAAAGCAGCAGGGACTCTAACTCAGACAAGTCAGCAAAACATTTTTTTTTATTTATGAAAAGGACGACATATTTAAAGGAACAATAGGCCTCAGAAAGACAGCATATTTAAAGGATTTGACTTTAACCTACAAAATTAACAGAACTACACATGCTTGAAAATTGTACATGAAGTACCATTGAGATAGAATAATACCCAGTAGAAGCGCTTGAGGGATCAGCACATAAGAAAATAAGAAACAAAGGTCTCATTTAAACAGACGCCAATAAGCCAATAAGCCAATAAGTTATAATTCTGCCTTGTAAATGGATTATAACAATGAATGAAACAAGGACCAAAAAAAGAATTTAAGTTAAACATCAAAAACTTTGACCTGTCCAGCATACAAATGTAACAACCAAGCAACATCATTCTGAAACTTGGTCACATACTTCTTCAAGAAAGTCTTTTCTGTAGGATGTAAGATACTAGTAATGCTCAATTCTTTCTTCAATAAACCTTTTGTATAAAGACTTTGGACAACTGCACACCTTGGAATTATCCTCCTCTCCAAACTAAAGACCATCACAGTGGGTCTTATAGCAATATCCTCTGGCTTCAACCCCATTTTCTGCACAAAAAACTCCATAGCTTTAAAGATCTTCTCCTCGGATAGAATCAGACATGGTGGGTACTTTTTAAAAGCTAAAAGAGTCTGATCCTTTGACCAACCACATTTCCTGTAAGCTTCAAATTTTCTTTCCCAGGTGAAAGAAGTCATCCCAGAGAGCACTCTAACGGCCTCAACAAACACGAGTTTTAAAGGGTCAAATCCCATATCCCTAACTTGGTTAACAATGTCGCAGAATTTGGAATGCTTAAGGAATGCAGAATCAGGAAAGTTCGAAACCAAAAACGAAATGGAAACTTCAGACACACCAGATTTTCTTAAAAATGCAATGTTGGGAGCGATTTTGTCCTGCAAATCCTGACGAAACGCCCTGGGTGAACGCTTCAGACATCTGATGACTTTTTCATCCTCAACAAGCACAGATTTGAGGTAGTTGTAGCATGGAATTAGATGGTTTTTCAAGCTACTCCCCAAAAGAAATGGACATGAATAAACAATTTGAACGCATTCTGACTTCGAAAGCCCAATGGAATGCAGAAATTCAAATTTGGGCAAAAGTATTTTGTCAGAGTTAAAAAACAGCAAACTCGGAAAATTCTTAACTATCTTAGAAATCTGAGTTTTGGTGAATCCTTGACTTCGGAGAAGCGAAAGAACCAAATCAGGCTTTTTTGGCGTTTTGAACTTTACCTTGGACGCCACCTCCAGAGCAGTTTCTAATGGCATTCCGCACGAATTGACGAGGTATGAAACTGTGAAACAATGTTTGTGTCCATCTCCGAGAGCTCCAGACGATCCTTTATCGGCAAGAACTGAGAAAATTTTGAAGCTAAATAAGGCGTCTCGATGAAACCCTAGATTGTTGAAGGAAGAACTGGTAACTGCAATCCGCCTCCTAAAACTTGAGATTTTAAGCCCTAGAATTCGGAACATTTTGAGTGAGTCACTGCAAATCTGCTATGGATTGTTGAACATGCTCTGTGAAAATAGCGGCCATGGATGAGGGAAGGGATACCCAAATTCTTAAGCTAAGGGTCTACGATGACAATGGAGGAATTTTGCGAAATTGGATTAAATGCCTATTTCCGAACTCGGCTGTACCAAATGGGGGCATTGTTTTTTTTTAAGTTCAATAACACGTCAGAAATTCTAACCATGATTTCTGGGCTAAGAGATATACACCTTGTTATTATGCTCGGTTTCACAAATGCGAAAAATTTTTGTTTGCCTTTTAGAAAAGAAAAAAATAAGAAAATTAAGTTTGATAAATTAAAATATTGAAAATGATTTTAAATATAGACTTAAAATAAGTATTTTTAATGTGTAGCAAAAAAAAGGAAAAAAACTTAGTTGCACCACTATAAGCGTCTGGGATTGCTTTTTCTAGGTCGAAAGCATTTTTAGGAAAATTTTAATTCTTTATAATGTTTAGTAAAATTAATTATTTCCTAATTTTATAAAGTCACTCTTGAGTTTACTTTTACTACCAAATCGGGTACATAGTTGCTAATGTGCATCTATTCTATTTTTTTTCATGTTTGTTTTCATTAGATATTTCTTTTTTATACCATTTTGTATTTTAAAATTTTTAATGCTATTTTGATGGATTCAATTTTTTTATTATAATTATTATTTTAAATCTTTTATCATATAATTTAAAGTAAACAAAATAATTTGTAACTTAAATCATATAAATTTTATATAATTATCTTATAATAAATTTAGATATTAAATATAAATAAAAGTAATACTTGAAATAGTATATCTACTTTGGTCATTATAGCAAATCATAACAATTTAATATTAATTTACCAAACATTATAACTTACTTTTTTAGATTTAAAATTAAAATTTACCAAACACTAATTTAGGGTGTGCTTGAGAGTGATTTTAAAATATCCAAAATCACTTTTGTTATGTCCAAATTTAAGTAATTAACTAAAATTTTTATCATGACAAAAGTAATTTTAGGCATTTTAAAACCACTTTCAAACACACTCTTACTTCATATTAAATCTGATTTTTTCTAAAAGCAAATTTGCAAGCAATTAGTTTAAAAGCTACAGCAATCCCAAACTAAGACTAAGTTTCTTCCTATATATTTAATATTATTAAAAATTTGACAATATTATGAAATCAGCATAAAAGTAGAATAAGAACAAGAACAAGATCATGAAAAGGGGGGAAGAGAGAATTCTTTATTGAGTTGTGTTTTTTGAATGTCTCATACAACCACTATATAGGATTTACAATGGTGTAGGTTACAAGATCTACATAATTCAAAATGTATAACCATCATGAGTATAATGGATGATAAAGGGGGAGAATAAATGTAGATGTATAACTTATGGAGATTATGTATATCTACATAATATGATACATTTATAATACTATGCCTTAGATATCCATTGAATGTATAATATATGCATCATTAAAACCTAACTACTCAGAAAAAGTCAATGGGAAAAAATTATAGTGAAGGAAAAATAGTATATTATAGTATGTGCTTAATAATTGCCTCATTAAAAACCTTATTAGAAAAACCCAGTGGGATAAAAGTCTATATGTAACATCTCAAGATTGTACGTAAATATTATAGAAAATTTTCTTTTGAATTTTAGTTTTGAGGTTTTACATGAGATTTAATTTTCCAAGTCTAAATTTAAGACATTCAAAATTGGCTCATAAATCTTATTGACTATTAAATAAAATTAACAAACAAGACAATTAAATAAATACCTAAACGATGAAATATTTAAGAAATAAAATAATAATAATTACAAAATATGATTTTAACAAGAAATATCCAAAAAGTTGGCGAATATATGATTTTAACAAGAAAGATTTAGGAAATTGGTGAATATATGATTTTAACGAAAAAATCTAGAAAGTTTGAGAATATATGATTTTAACAAGAAAGATTTAAAAACTTGGAGAATAAATGATTTTTAACCAGAAAGATTTAGAAAACTGGAGAATATATGATTTTAACAAGAAAGATATAGAAAGTTAGAGAATATATGATTTTAATAAGAAAAAACTAGAAAGTTGGAGAGAAAGAAGGATGGTGGATTTTTCCTATAAATAGGGCATAAGATATTCATTTTGGGCACAAAACTAGGAAGTCTCCCTCTCCTCTTAGCACAAATAAGTTCTCTTTCCTTTTTCCTTCTCTCTCTAGTTTAACATTTAATAAATTTTTATAAAACTTCAATTATGTAAATATGAAAGATAAAATCAATTAACAATATTATTAAAATAATAAAGTTTCTTTATAGATTACAAACATCAAATAAAGATTAACAACTTAACCAAGTTTGAAGTTTGTTTACGACAACTACTATTCTTATTCTTATTCTTATTATTATTATTATTATCATCATCATCATCATCATTCTACTACTACTATTATTATTATTATGCTAAAAATATTAATATTATTATACTACTAGGGCTGATAGCAAATATGACAATTTGACATAAAATAACAGCATTTATAGCAAAAGAAAAAAAAAAGAATTTACCAATATGGCAAAAAAATTGCCCAATTTTTTTTGTTTATAGTCTATCAACGATAGACTGGTATCACTAATAGACTTAAATAACAACATAAATTTAGTCTATCAGCGATGAACTTCTATTAATAATAGACTATATATTATGTTGCTATTTTAAGTCTATTAGAGATACAAGTCTATTGCTGATTGACTGAATTCTATCACTTAAGTTTTGAAATTCTTATAGTTTGTGTAGTGTTTCTTCACTTTCAAATCTTATAAGTTCTTATTATAATTTAGCTTGTTGTTATTGTTAGTCTATAACGTTTGATTTAGAAGTTATGTTTCTTCATTTAAAATTTTTTTTAATAATTATTATTTTTTTAAAAGTTCTTCATTGTTACTCTATATGTTGTGATTTATAAGTTTTTCTTTTTGGTAAGTTATGACTTTTTAGTTTAAAGTTTATTTCTGTTTTTGTCATTTATAGTCTATCGGTGATAGATTGATATTGCTAATAGAGTTAAATAAAAACATAAATTTAGTCTATCAGTAATAGAATTCTATATATCAATGATAGACTATATAATATATTGACTATATTGTTATGTGTTTTAAAATTTTTTACCTTGAATGGAGAAGCAAACAAAAAATAGACATGATCTTAGAAAACGAAAATAAAAAATCAAGTGGTGAAGGTAAGAAATCTGTTTTTCCTATTTGAGGAAGTGTTTTTTTAGGTTGTGATATCTCTAATAGACCATCTATCACTATGTGACAAAAATCTATCACCGATAGACTTAAGTCTATTAGGTCTATCAGTGGTAACAAACTATCAATATGCTTGTCCTCGTATTGGTCACAGTTGCAAAACATATAAATTTTCACAGGTTGTAAGATGATCTAATATTAATGATTGACTTTTTTTATATTGATTATAAGTAGTTGATTCTTTTACCATTTTTTTTATATTATAAGCAGTTTATCACTAAGTAGTCTATTAATGATTCTTTTACTTTTGAGGTCTTCATGCTTGACATTTTATAATTTGAGGTAATAAATTCACGTTAATTTTTATAGAATTTCAATAAGAATGAATCTAACTGAGAAAGAAAATGGAAAATTATTGATTTATGACTGATAATTGATAGACTTATATTACTAATAAATGCAAAAATTATCTATTAGTGATGAACATATATCACCGATAGATGTAAAAAACAATAATTTATTAGTGATAGACGTTTATCACTAATTGAAGTAAAAATGGTCTATCGCAAATTAAAAATTGTCTATCACTAATTGAAATAAAATTGATCTATCAGTGATAAATTTCTATCACTAATAGACATAAAAACTGGCCTATTAGCGATACATATCTATCAATGCTATCACTGATAGACATCTATCAGCGATATATGAAATTTTCAATATTTGTTATATTTGCAAATTATTTTTTTATGTGACATTTGTAAATATGGCAACAAATTTTGACATCCATTATAATTTCCCCTACTACTATTATACTACTACTACTACTATAATTATTATCATTATCATTATTACTATAATTATTATTATACTAAAATTATTACTATTATTATTATTATTCTAATATTATTATTATTATCATCATCATCATCATCGTTAAAGAATTAAGCGTAATTATACTGATACTCTCAAGATTTAATAATTATAATTCTATAAATAAGTTCATTAAGTTCCCTAATACAATAGTCTTAAAACTAATCATAAGTGCTCTTCATGGAATTCATAGGATCAAACCATAAGGAATAATTAAGAATAAATAGGATCACGATCTAGGTAAGTAGTTGATCTCACCCTCTTTTTGAGTGGCTCAATATGGTAGTTTGTCTTTGTTATGTTGCATTAATTATGTTATGTTGCATTACATGTTAAAATATGTTTCTTTGTAAGGGATCCCATGCATTATGTATGTTCATGATCATGTCCAGATCAAGTTATTTTTAGGTATAGGCTACACTTCCAAGACTAGCAGCGTATGTATGGTTGCAACCCTCTAGGCCCAACTTACATTATGCTTACGTTAGGGGCTAGTAGAGTATGTATGGTTGCACCCATCTAGTCTCATCTTATGTTTATGTTAATGGTTGATGTCGGATGCGACTTTGGCTCTACTAATTGCATGCGATTGTTAATCATCAAATGAGTTAGTTTCGCTTAAGTCCACATCTTCCTATTAGGGTAGTGGAACTCATGTTGGAAGTGTAACCGATTACCTCACATTCTGATAAGTTCATATTTTGGGTCTCAATCATATATTTTTATGACATGTTGCATGTGATTTTGCATTTGGGCACTACCTTAGGTGAGAGCTACTTACTAGGTATATCATATACTCATCTTATTTTACAGATTTTGTAGGAAAGAATACAACATAGGTGGCATGACTGGATGTCACTCAAGGGGCCAATTATCAAACTCAATGTTTTAGTCATATATGCATTTTGTTCCACTACGCTAACGTTTTTATGGATCCTAGTGTTTTGTAAAAAGAAACTTTTGTTAAGTCTTTACAACTTGATTGATAAAAGTTTTTATGTAATCTTTTAATAATTTTTGACAAAAACTATATAAAAATCTAGATATGCATGTCGTATCGGTCAGACCTTGTTATGTAAGAGTCAAGTTGTTACACTATAAAGGGAAAAAAAGTACAATATATTTACTCCCTCTCATGGAAACATCATTTTAGATCTCTGAATCACTGCATTCCAATGTCGTGCACTAACTTTTCAAATGTTACAGTAGGTAGTGCCTTTGTAAAAAGATCAACTAGCTTATCTTTCAAACAAATTTGTTGTACATTAATGTCGCTTCTTCAAGATCATGAGTGTAGAAGAGCTTTGTTGAGATGTACTTCGTTTTATCTCCATTAATATATCGTCCCTTGATTTGGGCTATACTTGTTGTATTGTCTTCGTATAGTATTGTTGGAAGACTTTGCTAGAAGACAAGCCACATGTTTCTTGAATGTGTTGAGTCATTGATCTTAGCCATACACATTCTCGACTAGCTTCATGAATTGCAAGAATTTCAGCATCATTTAATGAGGTAGCTGTTATGGTCTGCTTCACGTACCGCCATGATATTGCAATTCCTCCACATGTAAACAAATAACTTGTTTGAGATCTAGGTTTGTGTGGGTCAGATAAATATCTTGCATATGCATAACCAACTAGATTAAAATTTAATTTGTTTAAATAAAATAAACTCTTATCAATTGTTCCTCTAAGATAACGAAATATATACTTGATTCCATTCCAATACCTTTTCGTTGGAGAAGAACTATATCTAGCTAATAAATTTACTGAAAAATGCTACATCATGTCGTGTATTATTAGCAAGATACATAAATAATGTACCTATTGCACTTTGATATGGTACTTCAGGAGCAAGTACTTCTTCATCATCTTCTCAAGGTCGAAAGATATCTTTATCTTACATCAAGGGAACGAACTTGTAACGCCCTGTTTAATTATTTAGTTCTTTTGTAATGGGATTGGAAAGTTTTTTTTTTTCTAAAAAAAAAGGAGGATTTTGGTGTAAGGGCATTAAGGTAATTAACCTAAGATAGGTTAGGGTTAGGTAAGACCATGTGCCCTATTTAAGCATAAGGTTGACTATTTAAGCATAAGGTTGAATTTTTCATGTTTGACTATAGGTTGACCAAGAACACTTTGACTAGTTCACTAGAGGAAAATTACGGACCCTTTACGACCTTAGGTTGGATGATGTATGTTCATGGTATTTTTAATACTTGTATGTGTATGGTATTTGTTGAGTAGTTGTTTTGCCATGTATGGTATAGTAATCCATGAAATGTGTGGTGGCATATATGCATGTATGACCTCGATAGAATTATGTGATATCCTACCACATGATTTAGCATGCTTGGGAATTGTTTGCTAACTTTGATGTGATGATGCTTAATTTGGTACGACATGCATGATGTAGATGTTAAGGCTTCATGTCGTATGTGTGTGGGACCTTGCATGAACCATAGAACCATAGCCCATGATTTATATAAGGGTGACAACTACCTCCCACACCCAAAGGGTCAGTGTTGGGCGGGAATTTTGCTATGCTGAGTGAGTGTCATCTAGCATCAGTTACAGCCGACTCTCCCCAGTTAAATTGAGGGCCCAATATTTGTATCCAAAGTGAGATGACACCATGGTGGGGTAAAGATTGTTGTTCATCCGGCATGTTAAGCACAGTATACTGTCAACCATCGAATGATAGGTCCCAAAAGACACACCATGAGTTTGCATGAATGCTTGTGCTTGTAGGTTTGACCACGTAGGTGGAGTTACTTACTGGGTATTTGTTAAAATACTCAACCTATTTTTATCAATATTTTTTAGGTAACGAGCGTACGATGTGTGGTGGCTGACGTTGAAGGATGTATCAACATACATGGGCAGCGTTATAGGATCTAAAGCACTCAAATTAGCTCAATTTAAGATGGACAATCATGCTTTGAAAGAGGAAAAACAGAGAAACAAGTGAACTCACCTTTGTTGCTCAAATTCTCCTTTATCTCCGGCGATATGGATCACGAACAAGCTCCTGGACAACCACTAGTGTCTTCTCAACTATTCTCCGGTCAAGGAGCGGGATGGAGGGATCCCTTTATTGGTGAATTAGGGAGGAGAAGAGCTGAGGCTTAGTTAATGTTCAACACATGAACAACCAAGTTTGGGAGCTTCAAGTTTGATTTTCATCAATCATATTATGCACGAATTTGAGTCCAATATATAGCCCAAATCATGCACAACTACCTCACCCAAGGTTGACACTCAATCATGGTGAGGTAGCATGTGATTTAAGGTGGCAAAGAGAGGTAAGAAGAGAGAAATGGAAATGGAAACTCATCCATTTTCATTTTCTCCATTTTCTCTTTTTTGTATCATTTTCTTTTATTTTGATTTTTCAATTTCTCAAAAACAATTTCTAATTTAATTTTTAATTATTTTAATATCATATATTAAAATAATATTATTTTGCCACCGATCCTGGTTTTCAAAAAAACTGTTTTTCCAAATATGAATTTCTATTCATATATACAACATTTAAATCTCATTTAAATGTTATTTTCAACTTCATTTGATCGTTTAATTCGTAATCAAATATCAATAGATTAAATATATCACATATTTAATATTCTCCTGAAACTGAATTCGAACGCTTCGAATTCATTTGCCACATTGTTCCAAGGTGTTATCCGATATGAGCTAGTCGAGGGACCTAATGGACCTATAGATCATGAGCTCCAACGA
>JAOANK020569978.1:0-12173 GCA_026257165.2 Telfairia occidentalis
TATGACCTTTTTGATAATTCTTTGAGCATGAATGATGTGATCTAGCACTTGTATTTACTTTTAAGGTGATGAATTGAGAGTGATTAAGGTTAAGTGATGAAAATTCAAAGAAAAATGGTTGATCTGTGTGAAGCTGCCAATTTTGCTGTAACATTCCAGTTGACAGAAGAAATTCCTGCTGCATTAGTGAGCTGGAGAAAAAGGGAAAATGACATGACACCTCATTAATTGAGCTGGCATTTGACACGTGATTCAGTTGGAAAAACCAGTCAAAGAGCTCCACATGGATTAGTTGGCCAATTCAACCCTTTTTTGGTTGCCAAAGTGGATTTACGCCAGATGATCATTAATGCACAGCAGGAAGAGCCTGACATGGTTGGAAGGTTCGAACAGTGGAGGACGAGTCAAATAGAGAAGTTCTCGGCGTCATCGAATTTTGAGTTTTAAGGATGTTTGTGCGAACCCCAGGATGGAGCACTTAAGAGCAAGTTGTTGACTGAAGCCCATAGTGCACCATTTATGATACATCCTAGCAACACAAAGATGTATCAGGATTTGAAAGAGTTATATTGGTGGCCTAATAGGAAGAGGGATGTGACAAAGTTTATAAGCAACTGCTTGGTTTTCCACTAGGTGAAGGCACTGAGACAGAGACCACCAGGTCTACTGCAACCCTTGTCTGTACCAGAGTGAAAGTGGGAGCATGGCTCCATGGATTTCATCATGGAGTTTCCTAGGATAGCAAAGGGGTACACAATAATATGGGATACCATTGATAGGCTTACAAAGTCTGCACACTTCCTCCCTGGGAAGTCTACTTATTTTGTGCAGCGTTGGGTGCAATTGTACATGGAGGAGGTTATCAGGTTACACGGAGTACCCGTCTTTATTGTCTCTGATAGAGATCCTCGTCTTACTTCCACCTTTTGGCACAGTTTGCAGAAGACGATGTGTACCCAGTTGGATTTCAGTATGACTTTTTATCCATAGACTGATGGCCAGACTGAGCACCTGAATCAGACCCTGGAAGATATGCTGCGGCTAGTGTATTGGACTTTACCGAGAGTTGGGACTCCCATCTGCATCTGATGGAGTTCGCTTACAATAATAGTTATTAGGCGACCAACGACATGTCTTCATTTGAGTCCCTATATGGAAAAAAAAATGTAGATCGCCGGTATGTTGAGAAGAGGTTGGTGAACGTAAGTTGTTAGGATCTGAGTTAGTACAGATTAAGAACGAGGCCGTAAAGAATATTAGGGCAAGGATGCTAACAACTCAGAGTAGGCAGAAGAGCTATGCAGACACGAGGTAGAGAGACTTGGAATTTGGTGTAGGCGAGCATTTGTTTTTACGAGTGGCTCCTACGAAGGGAGTTCTTAAATTTGATTGGAAGGGAAGCTTAACCCACTTTTCATTGGGTCATTTGAGATATTAGAGCAGATCAACCCTATGGCTTATCAGTTGGCTCTACTTCCTTCTCTTTTGGCGATCCATAATGTCTTTCATGTCTCATTACTACAGAAGTACATAGAAGATCCGTCGCATGTGTAATGAAAGTTTGAGCTACAAGAAGAAACCTGTTCAAATTGTCGCCAAGGAGTTGAAAAAGATGCTTTGCAACTGAGAGATAGTTTTGATGAAAGTTCTTTGGTGAAATCACCAATTAAAATAAGCAACTTAGGAATGAGAAGAGGAGATGAAGACTAAGTATCCAGAACTGTTTCAGAAGTAGCAACTTTCTGGGATGAAAGTTCTTAAGGTGGGGGGTAAGTTGTACTGTCCCATTCTTTAATTTATTTTTAATTATGCTAATTTCAAATTCAAATAGAGAATATTTATGGATTTTATATTTAATTTGATAGGGGAATAATTAATGTTTGTTTGTTTGTTTGTTTTTTTTTTTGGAAAAAGAGAGCTTTTATGTTATGATAAAAAAGGAAAATAAATATAGGTGTGACATTTTTGTAAATAACCCAAAGCGGGCTAGGGTTTATGATGAACCCTAGATATATGCATGATGTGAACAAGCCTCGAAGTCTAATTTCAAAAGAAATTTTCCCTATTCCTTCACCTCTCTCCCTTATGCCAACTCTCCTTCTTCCTCTCACATTTTTCCCCTCTCCTCCACCGTTAAGCTCTCAAGCTCTCTCTCACTCTCTCTCCATACTCCTTGCCAGCGGCAGATCGGGTGGTGGTAGCGGCGTCGTCGTTGTGCAGTTTGGTTTCTCTCTCTCTCGGCTTTCTTTCTCCCTCCTTCACGAACTGGGTTCTTTGATGGCAAGCCTTCTTCACCATCTGTTCACGCCAGTAGCTGCACAGTAAGGCAGTGGTGGGTTCTCTCTCTCGTGTTTATCTTAATTTTTCCATTTTGACCCTCGATTTTCTCTTTTTTTTTTTTACGGCTAGAGAAGCGTTTTTGGAGAGATGAAGGGTTGAAAAGAATCATGACGATGGGATCTATGTGTTGGTGGAAGTGGAACACCGAATGGAGCTCTGGTGAAGCCTCACGCACGATTGAAGCATGCTGGTTGGGGCAACACGTGAGACGCACGCGCCACTATTGAGGGACGTTTCTTTGCCCATGAAGGCTCGGTTCAACTTGTCGTCAGTAGCACAGAGCTCCTAGTGTTTGTCAGAATTGAAAATCGATGCACCTATGTTGGATTACGACAGCGGGTGGCCAGCGACGTGTGGGTTGCAATATGGCAGTGCTCGGGCAGCATGTTCCAGTGGTGATTTTTCCCTTGAAATCCTAATTTATGTGTACAATTAGAGTTTTATAACGTACTTTAGGGTATTAATTAGACCGACCTTTAATTCATGTTAAGTTTGCTAGAGAAACTGTAGATCGGGCCACTAGGATCGCATTTAGAACTTTCAAAATTAAGGTAAGTGACTTTGCTCTTGGATAAGCCTTCATAATAGGCTAGACTGTTTTGTAGTAATGTATGTGGTGTTGCGAAAATATCATTGAAGCATGTTGTTTGGCATAAAAAGTATAATGAGTATGAAATATGAATGATGTACGTATGGATATTAGATGTTGTGGGCATCATATGCATGTTGATGGGCCATGGGCATCGCATGAACGTTATGTGTTTTTGGGACCTATGCATGATTGAAGTGCATGTTGCATGTTTGCATATGACGGTGACAACCATCTTCCATTAAAATGGGGTCGGTGTGGGTGGAAACATGGCTATGCTAGCTGGGTACCTTTACCATTAGTAGTAGTAAGGTTTCCTAAAAAACCCACACACGTACTTCAAGTGAGAGGCGGAAGGATGAGATCAAGGTTGTTGTCACCCAGAGTTGATAAATTGAAAGAGGATCCTATATGATAAGTAATGAACGTTTTATGAGAGTTGGTCTCACATGATTTGCATAAGTGTTTGTGTTTGCATGTCTGACCCCGAGGGTCGGGGTCACTTACTGAGTATTTTTATACTCATTTTATTTATTTATTTTCTTTTTAGGTAATAACAAGGGCGTCTAGAGTGGTTTACTAGAGAAGGTTGCAAGGTGGCCATGGTCATGAGATCTAAGTCCTCTGCATGATTAAATG
Source organism: Telfairia occidentalis (assembly GCA_026257165.2). Taxonomy (NCBI): domain Eukaryota; kingdom Viridiplantae; phylum Streptophyta; class Magnoliopsida; order Cucurbitales; family Cucurbitaceae; genus Telfairia; species Telfairia occidentalis. The sequence goes on from JAOANK020569978.1 coordinate 3,569, forward strand.
TCTCCTTATCGTCTTTAAGTTTCGAGTTAAAATCAAAAGTTATGTAAATTGAACTATTACTTTATTTTTTGGGTTTACTCTTTTATTATTGGTTGATCCCAACTATATTTTAAAATTAGATTTGGAACTTCTATTTCAGTATCTTAATGAATATTGTTTTCTTCTTATAAAACCTTTTTGAGTCTTTTACATATAGAGCATACATGCTAGTAACGATCTTAAATAAGTTGAGTCTTAGAAGTCCGGTTGTTATAGTTAAGTTCAACCTCTTATTCATCCTTATGATAAAGAAATTTGGAAGATTTGAGTTTAATTTTTAGTATTTTTTTTTTTAATTCTTTCCGTATTTATATCTCTATCTTATTTTGAATTCTTTCCTTATAAATTCTCCTTCCTTTTCTTTTTGGAGAACATAGCAGATCCATACAAGATTTCGGAACGGCGGTGGTGGCATGGATGTTGGCAATGGCATGTGGATCTATCGACAACAAGCAACATGTATTAAAAAAAAATGGAATGGTGGTGGTGGTGTGTTTCTCTGTGCATGGATATTGGAAGGATTTCGAGGCTACGGGAAGAATTTCAAAAGAAAAATTAAATTCAAACGGTGAGGATATTTGTTTACTGTTATGAAATAAAGTTTCTTTTTTTAATACATCTGACAGGGGTCCTTATATGTTTCTAATATATTTACATAGTATATAGATTATTTATATAATTGAAATGTTACTGTATATAGAGTATATGATCTATTTATTCAATTGAAATGTATAAGAACTGTTCTACAATTTATTTTTATGAGGTATGGATTATTTATATACGAGTGAAATGATACTAGAGTATATTAATTATTTATATAGTTTTATAATTTGAAAATGAGAAGGTTTAGGTTTTAGTTTTGAAACAAATTTAAAAAGGGATGTTCATATGTTATGCAATCTATGAAATTCAAATTCTTGTGACAAGCCATAGTGTACCACCCGATAAAGGAGGTGTACATGAATGAACCCACACCATATCTGAATGAGAGAGATCTTAAAACTATGAAAGCATGATTAAGAAAAGCTTAAAAAAATTGATAGTTACTCTCTATACCAATAAGGTGCATCTTCCTTTTCGATGGCTCAATCATAAGAACTCCAAACTTAAGCATGCTTGACTTGAAGTAATTTTATGTGTGGGCAATCTTCACTCTGGCAAGCAGCTCAAGTAAAGTTGGTAGTATGACCAGGTCGTAGAGGATGCAGGGGAATGTCGAGACCAATAGGTGTTGAATCCAAATTCCAAATCTTGTTCTAAATCTTGAGCCTAGGACGTTATACATAGACCTGAAAGAATCACTAATGAAATATCGCATTTAGAAGTCTGCATACTACGTAATTTAGACAAAGATGGAATTAGGATTGTTGGATGGTTGATTGAGAGAGCTGATAGGTTATATATTTATATGCTCCTAGTTATTAGTATATATATTATTTATACAATTAAAATGTTTTGTTTATATAGTATATGAATTGTACACAATTTGTAATTTATTTTTAAATGTGCATGCTTTATCTGGTTTAAGTTCAAGTTTTCAAAAAAATTAAATTAGTAAAGGATGCTTGCATGCTTTGCAATATATTTTAGGATATACGGATTATTTATTTTGTTAGATTTCATATTATATATTTATAGATTTTAAAATAGTATTAAAATATAATATTAAATAATAACAGATTTATATGTGAAAAAATCTTAACAAATCTAAATGGAGTTTCAAAAATTATATTTCAAAACTATGGTGCAAGTCTCCAATTAAATTCGTAATTTTTTATATTATTTTAAAATTCTATATTTGAAAATCTCCTTCCTACAAAATCAGTTGTTCTTTGGCTTATTGCAAAACGGGGGAAAAAAAAACTTGCGTCTTTTTCCTCTCATTTAGATTTGCTGATGTCAACGAATAATATATATTTGTAAGATTTTAAAAGGTGAGTGTATTTTTGTAATTAAATATTATAGATGGTATACACACGTAGATAGCCCTTTCGATCTTTCTCCGGTAGAAAAAGTATGCAGATGCAAAGATATTCAGAATACAACTCAGAATGAGCTTTGCCTTTCAATAAACAAAACTGATATGCTTAACCAATAACACATCTAGCCATGAGAGTTGAAAAAAGGAGGACAACTTAAGAAAGAAGCTTTAAAACTATTTGAAAGATCCAAAAATGAAAATTTCTTATTTTTTCCTTAGGTTAATTTGGGGTTCTTTAGAGTTTTAACCATAAATTATTGTTTTCTTGTTTTTCTTATTGTAACTTTCTTTGCAGCTTGATGTATAATTTATGTAACAGCTTTTAGGCCCAAGTTTAAGGTTATGTAACTTAGTTATGCTTAATTTGAGAAACAAACATCGAAATCTTGTAATTAGTTTAGTTTATAGGTTTAGTTTAAGCCATTTTCCCTTTTTATTTTTAGTTGTAGGTAAAGATGCCTATAAATAGACATCTCCTTGTACACTTGAAGAAAAAAGACTTTTGATAAGTGAAATGAATATTAGCTCTTGAGCTTTTTCTTTGCTCCCAAAACCATGAGAGCTTGGTGCACTTGATCTTGTAGCACAAACCCCTTAAAAACATTCAAGTTTAGGTTGGTCACGAAACTTGTGGAGTGTTTCACTTTGGATTAAGAACAACTCTCAATCCAAAGCCTCGACCTTCAAAGTAAGTCCATTCTTCTTTCCCTTGGGTGATTCTTGGTGTGTATGTTAGGCGTTACCGTGTGTGTTTAGGAGGTACTTGTTTATATAAAGCTTTCCTAAGCCACTTGTAGTAGGGTTGAGCATATCAAAAATTCAACCGAAGAAATTCACATCTTATAACATTGTTAAGTTATAATGTTTTTTCTATAAGACAAAGCTCAACCAAATGGCAGGATGACAAGCATATTACTAACAACTTAGTCATGTCAGGAGATAGCAGCCCAAAATAACACTTCAGCTTATCACACGAAGAAAGACTATTCATTAGATGACAAGATGATAGACTAGCAAGTATAGAGAACTCAAACAACAATAACCAAGCATGTCCTCTCTAATTAGACACTACAACAAGTAAATAAACAGATAATCAAAATAACAACAACTAAAGTAAAATAGAAACGACAGAACTAAGACAAACAAACAGTTAGCACCAAGGATTCAGTGCATCAATAAGGAATTGAGGGAATAGAGATTACGGTTTAGTGAAGTTGGTCTGCATAGCCTTCTTTAAAGAAACATCCCTCTTGCTTTCATCAGAATTTTTCAAACGTTGCATCATGGTGTTTGCTGCTTCAATAGAGTAGATATCCTAGTAGGGAGGTTGACACACTTTTTCTTTCCTTCCTCCTTTAACTTTCCAATGGTTGTGGTATCAATAGTGCTCTTGACGTACATAACATCCTCAGTAGGTTGAAATGAGACTTTAGCCTTCAAGAACAAAGTGGTAATGATATTTGGGAAGAACAGCTTCCCTGACTTTCTTCTAAAGCAACAAAAATATTTCCCTTGATATAATCTTCCCTACATTTAATGTCAAAGAGTAACAGTATTCTTTTTGACACAGTGGTATCATGTGTAGTTGGGATGAGCCTGTTTTTTTAGAAAGTATAGCCCCACGTATGCCTGAGGCTTTAAGTAAGCTGCAAGAAAATTTTGGAGCCAGTTGAGGAGATTCTCCATTGTACTGCTCCTAATCCAACAAATTTTATTGCAACATTCAGTTGGTTGATGGAAAGACGCAACGATCATCTCATTATAGGCATCATAGGGATAATTTGGTTGGTTGAACAAGACATTGATAGCCTATAGAGACCAACCAACCAACACCCAACAAACTACCACTTGAAAGCCTTCTTACTCATCACAAACAAAATCGTCGAATTGCATATAGAAGCAAAACAAACCACTTCTATTCTTGAAGTTAAGGTATATGAATAATGGCCTTTTGACCCTTTTCATCTAGTGTTTAGGACATCTCGTTTCTTGTCAAAGACACGGGGTTGACTCCTTTGGTCACAATTCTTCAAATTTCACTACCATTCCAAGTGAAAAAAGTTAAAAAATGGTTCCCCCTTACACACTAGGTGTTAGGGCACCAATCATGTCAAATCCTCCTACTGACCAAATTACTGAAGTTGGTTCTAAGATGTCTGGTAATCTAAAAAAGGCTGCTAAATAGAGTATTGAAGGAACACAACCTACCGTATGTGTTTCGAAGTCTGTGGGTAAAGAAGGGAGTGATCCCAACAATCGCTAAAGATAGCTGAAGCCAAGTTTTTTTATATTCTTTTCCCTACTTCCACTGGCAAAGCCTAACTTACTAGAAGAATTTCGCTATTTTGATTTTGCTAGTCCTTGGTAACTTTGTTGGGAGCACCTCAATTTAAACTGAATAGGAGGCGTGGGTCACTGCCACTCCATGCATCATAAACACCACCACCAATTTATACTGCATTCATCCAAACTTGTATTGTGTTATTTTGCATTTGTGTTTGTGAACGGAAAGAGATTTAGTAGGTGATAAATAGTTTTGTTTGTGAATGGAAAGAGATTTAGTAGGTGATAAATAGTTTCGTTAAGTGTAATGGAACTAGTGTCAATTGAGTTAATGATTAGTGGCTTTCTTGCCTCCCTTAAATAAAGGCACATCACTTAGACTATTACACACTAGTTCAAGAAAATTTCTTCAATACCTTTGGGCTGAAGCATTTCATAAAACAATACATATTAATTACTAATTTCCATCATCGACTATTATAGGTGACTTCCATCATTAAAATCTTTTTCAAAAGATTCAAAACTATTCCTATTTCAAAGCCTTTGGATGTCTCTATTTTCCTCATATTGGTGCTTCACAAACAAAGAAAGAGGTTTTCTCAAAAGAAAATTGTTGGATATAGTAACATAAAAAACAGTTTTGATTTATTCCTTATGACAGTCGAATTTTCTATTCTATTTTAGGATTTTTAGATTTAGACTCCAATTTAGGGGGAGAATCGTAGAGTAGAAGTAGGTGAAAGCCATTCATGAATTTTACCTGTTACAGTAGTCCATGTTCTGATAGTGTTGACAAAAGTTGTTGTAGTTCATTTCCTTCACACCTCAGACCTAACCACGATCAACATAGGGAGCTCTACAATGGTCCTCTGCATCTCAATAGTAGCAATTGGAGTAACACATTACAACAACATTCATCTTTGGATTTTAAGCAGCCCATACTTAGGCATGAATAGTCCATGTCAGAGCCCATTCTCAGATTGATAACCTTTACAAGTAAGTGAATGATGGTATTTGATCAATTGCCTGAAGCTCCTAAGTCTAAGGACTTCTTATATCTTTCTCCAAATCTAAAAAGATCCATACTCTTAATCAGAAAATTTTCTCCTATGGTTCCTACTTTTTCTTAACTTGAGATCTTGTGCACCGATCTTGCAAAAATCTAAGAAATCATATGTTATCTTATGATAAAGCAAAATATAATGAGAATGTGAAACGAGTTATGTTATACTTGATAGCATAGTTTGTGGGCTATTTTTATAGCTTAAATATTGTTAGTTTGATGATTATTTAGAATATTTTTATACATATATTTATATATTTTGTAGGGATCGTGCAAATTGAAGAAAATAAAGAATTATGGAATCCAATCAAGAAATTCAGGCAATTTGAGTACAAGTACGAAGGATTAATCAATGTTGAAGCCCAAAACCCACGGAGGAAGCGTTGAGTGTCTCACTGCTTGGAGATGAGTTCAAGCCCAACAGCCCGAGTGGACAGCGTTGAGACATTGTCCATAATGTCTCAATGCTAGTGGAAATCAAGCAAGAAGACCCACAACAACAGCGTCGAGATGTTGCCTTGTAGCGTCTCGATGCTACGACTCTGCAAAATGCCCATATTTTTTTCGTAGCACCTTGACTTTGTCCACCAGTGTCTTAATGCTACCACAACTATTCTTTAATTGATTAGGGCACCCTGTTTCGACACTGTCTTAGAGTCTGAATAATATCGATGCCCCATACATAGAAGATTTTGCATTTTTTTAAGGACTTTTGGCAATTAGAAGAGATGATACATTTGAGAAATTGAGAGATTATGAAAATAGAGGGCAATGAGACTCATTAGGAGTTGAGGAAAGACGTTTTCAAGGCTTAAAAATGTGAAGATTAGTTCGGGGATGGACAATGGGAGCGTTTGATTTGATTTCTTCTTCTTTCTCTTGGCTTTTATACTTTTTCCATGAGTTTAGTTGGAGACTTTCTTGTTTTTAGTTGAATATGCGTAGCTAAACTTGTAGTTCTAGAGATTGATGTAGCCACTAGATTTTAAGAGTTTGATTTATAAATTTTCCTTGATTGAACCTTTGATTATCTTATTCATGTATTTATGTGTTTAATATTTTTAATCTCTTGATCATGGATTAAATATTTCTTTGATATGAATCTTATGCTCGAGAAAGGTGGTTTAGATTAGACCTTGAATGTATGACTTAAGTAGTTCTAAGATCGGGAGAGATTTAGGATTGCTTTAGAGGTTGTTATTAAAAGAATTAGTCTTAATATCTTTGTTTGTTAATGAAATTGAATACGGATATTAGCTTCTTAATTAGTAGAGATTTTTAATTGTGTTGGGGAGAGACATTTATAATATGTGTTCTTGACTTATAAAATAATTGTTAGTTCATTCTTGGATAAATTAGTTTATCGACTTATAAGACAAGTTGGTGAAATCAATTCCTAAGACTCTTTCTCATTGATTTTTCTTACATTTACTGCTTTTGTTGCTTGCTTAATTATCATAAATTCATCATGGCTTCTCTAAATAAAATTAAACATTATTATTTGTGGTACTTAAATGAGCTAGAAACCCAATACAGAGGACGACACTTTCATCTCTTCCACTAAATTAAAACTTGACCTCATACATTTGTCGGTTAGCATTTTCAACTACAATACTTTAATTAGAAACAAAAATAAGAATGTTCTTCAAAAGAATGGGACCTGGAATCTTGTCTTTCTACCATACTGACAAAAACCATGTTGGGTTAAGGTAGGCTTACAAGATCAAATCTTCCTTCTGCAAGAGTTTGACGTAGGAATTTGAGAAAGAAGAGGAACACAAAATCAAGTGGCTAATCACTCAATGGAAACCCATACTAGAGAAGCGGCAACGAGGGAAATTATGGAGTCATTTTTAGACGAACAATTGCTTTTAGCAGAACACTTGAACACACTGTGGTTTGCAAATTTTGTGAATTACATTGTAAGTGGGATGCCTCCTTCATATGTAAATGGTTAGTGGCTTTAGAAGTTTTTGTTTGAAGTTAGGAAGCATTTTTTGGGATGAACTGTATCTATACCACATGGGTCTTGATCAAATTCTTTTACGTTGTGTCACACAAAAAGAAATTCTACAAATATTAATTACTGCACTACCATGCTTCACAGTATGAGGTCATTTTGGAGTACAAGAATTGCAGCGAAGGTATTGTAATCAGGCTATTTTTGGCCCACATTGTTTAAAGATGCTCAAGCTTTTACAAAAGATGTGATCGGTGTCAGCGAAAGAGGAACATCTCATCAAGAAATGGTGTGTTTAAATTGTATTCTCAAAGTGATAATATTAAATGTCTTGGAAATTGACTTTATGTGACATTTCTCTCCATCTTGTGGTCATATATATATTTTTCTAGCAGTCAACAATTATGTTTCTAAGTGGGTGGAAGCACTATCATGTGCGATCAATGACGCTAAACAATAACAAGATTTTTGAAGAATATATTCACCAAATTTAGAACACCTAGAATATTGACTATTAATGAAGAATCACATTTTCTTAATTGAATAATGTCCAAAATGTTAACGAAATACGATGTAAAGCATCAGGTTACTACAAATCACTTGCAAATTAATGGGCACGCAGAAATGTCTGATAGAGAGATTAAGGCAATTCCTAAAAGGATAGTAAACATAAATGGCAAGGATTGGGAACAAATCTTGGATGAGGAGCTCTGAGAATACAAAACAGCTTTCAAAACTCCCTGGCAAATCTCACTATATAGAATAGCGTATGGAATAGCTTAATGTCTACTTTTGGAATTGGAGCATAAGACTTATTGGGCTCTAAAAATTTAAACTTTCATTATACATCAACAAATGCAAAAAACAAAACAAAACAACACAAAAAGGGTTAGTTGCATAAATAACAATTTTTTGAAACATAATTGTAAATATAACAATGCTTGTTTAAAATTTGCAAATAATTTTTTATTTTTATTTTTTCAATTTTACCCTCGTTAGTATATCAACATGTATATTAGTAGTATATCTGATATACTTTATATTTGGTATATTAGTTAACTAATATACTTTCTATTTGGTATATCAGTCAACTGATATATACTTTATATGTAGTATATCATTTGACTAATATACCAAATATAAAGTATAACAGTTATATAATTTATATACCAAATTTATCAATAAACAAGTGTTCGTGTATTTGTTATTATTTGTGGATTTAATTTGAATTCTTATTCATTTGTTTCAAAGTATTATTTTTTTAATACATTATCATTAA
>JAOANK020570260.1:0-12172 GCA_026257165.2 Telfairia occidentalis
TGAGGTTACGAACGACGTGTGAAGGATTGACTTACCGATAATGGTTATATCAAATGGACACAATATATCTATAGTGACGAGAGTGCAGCTACGAGCTTTAGTGGAGTGACCCGTTAGTTAACGAATGTTGATTAACTAGGTCAAAAGTTTGGCAGGTTAATCTCGTATCGTTGAAGCTCATGATTTATAGCTCCATTAGGTCCCCTGGCTAGCTCACATCGGCTAACACCTTGGAACAGTGTGGTGAATAAGTTCGAAGTGTTCGAATTCGGGTCAAGAAAGAGAATTAGATATATGAGATATATTTAATAGTTCGATGTTTGATTATAAATTAAACGAACGAAGGGAGCTCGAAATGACATTTAAATGAGATTTGAATGTTGTACATATGAATAGCGATTCATATTTGGAAAAAGAGTTTTTTTCCAAAATTGGGATCGGTGGAAAAATAATATTATTTTAATAATTGTTATTAAAATAATTAATTAAATTAAAAAATTTTTTTAATTTAATTAAAATAATTTTGGTTTTTTATTTTTGAAATTAAAAACAAAATTAAAAAGGAAAAAAGATGGATTGTTAGGTAAAGTGTAAAAGGGTAAGTTTCCACCATTTTTCATCCATCTTTTGCCACCTTCAATTCATGCTTAATCACCATGGTTGAGTGTCAACTTAAGGTGATGTTGTTGTGCATGAATTTGCCTTTAAATAGGCATCCATTTCGTGCACAAATGATTGATGAAAGGGTTCAAATTCTCTCCAAAAAGTTGGTAGTTCATGTGTTGAACTCTAAGCCAACCTCCACCCTTTCTTCACCCAATTTCACCAATCAAGGGATCCCACCATCCCGTTTCAAGGCTGGAGAATAGTTGGGAAGACACTAGTGGTGGTCCGAGAGCTGATTGGAGTACAATTCCACCGGAGATAGGGGAGGATTTGAGCTACAAGAGGTTGGTACTTCTAAACTCTATTTTTCCCCTTTTGAGCATGATTTTCCTTAATTAAATTTAGCTAATTTGAGTGTTTAGATCCTTCTTCCGTTGCTAATGCATGTTGATGCATCCTTCAACTAGGAGTAGTTTCTTAAGACTAGGTAGAATAGGTGGACTTAGTTATGTCGAAAGAGTCTGAGTCAATAAGCTTGAAACCCTAAGAAAAAGGAACTAATGCTCACATACTAGTGAATTATTTTCTCTCACTACAGGGTTAATCGGATTCTACTCATGCTAGATCAAAAGGTTTCTGCAGAATAGTTAATTTGATCATAATACTAAGAACAAATTAATTCAGCAGAATCATTCATGAAACCAACCAAAATAGATTTCATGTAATTGAAGCAGTGGGTTACAAAATTTGATTCAGAAGGGGGTTCATCAAACAAAAACTAAAAATTGAAAAACATAAAACATAAATATCATAATGGAAAATAGCAAGAGTAATTTTTTTGTTAAAGAGAAAGGGACAACCAACATCCCTAAGCAGTATTCTTTATCCCAATCATTCTTCAAATAGTGGATCTTGCACCTCGTCATCTTCTTCATGTATTAAATGAGGAGGCTAGATCCATAAATTTATTAAGTTGTCAGGAAAAGGAGGAAGGGGTTAATCGAATGGTTTGGTAAAGTTTGCATTGATCGCCTTCTTAGGAGCAATGTCATGCCTACGGGTGTAACTCCAATAGGTTTGAAATTGTCGCTCCTAAAATTCCATTCGACTCATCACCAACTCTTGTTGTTCCCATAGATGATGAATACCACTGAGAAGTCCTCCCATTCTAGGTGTTGCCTAATCTCTTCACAACCATACAAGATTAACTGTGTCGATCACCCCCTTGTCAAATAGGGGTGTATCATCTAGAAATATTGGAACCCCAACTCTCTTGCATAGGGTAGTTATGGTGATTGGGAAAAATAGATTGCCTACCTTCTTCTTGGAACAAAGATAAATTTTAGAGGCAATGAACTTCCCTACATCGATACTTCAGGAGCAAAGGATAGCAAATACCAGAAGAATGCAATCTTTCTTAATGTTGAATCATGCATTATTGGAAGTAGTCAAAGTTTAAGAAAAAGATAACCACATGTTTGATTCAGTTTTCAAGAAAGCAGATAGGAACGTTCGAGCACCAGTTGAAGAAATTTGCCACGGAGCTCCCTCAATTCACACCTCTGTTAATGCACCATTTAATTACTCCTATGAAGGAGCAATTGTCATCTCCTTATAAATAGCATGGGGGAAATCTTGGAGGTGGTAGATACTGTTTATGGCTCTTGGCAAAAAATCAAATGAAACTCCCCTTACCATAGTCTCAAATCCATTAAACTCATCATAATTAGTTTAGAATTAACAATCAATCCCTACAATAGCCAGTTCTTGTTTCCTACAAAAATATTCCCATGAATGGTTAGTAAAGGAAGTAGAGATGAAGCAAGGAGTCCATCAAATGGTTCCAAAAATCCTCTTTCGGCTAGTAAGTTCCTCTTCTTGATCTCTTCATATCGTCGGCAGGCATCATTGTTGACCAAGCAATCACGACAGGTAGATGGTGATCCAGTAGTGGCTTTTGCATAGGTTCTTTCCTTTTTTGTTGTGTTTTCTTTGGACTTGGGCAGCATTGGAACAAAATCTTCCAGAGTTTCTGGGGTCTCTTTATTCTTGATCTTCTTTTTTTCTTACTATTTTTCTTTCGTTTGGATGAAATGGGTGAAAGACTAGCTTGTATGTCTTCTTCAATGACTTCTTGGTTCACAACAGGTTCTTTCTATTGGACTTCCTCTACTGCAGGCGGTATGGTAGCTTCTTGTTGAGCGACTTGGTCTTCATCTTGTGGCTCCTTTGGTTCTATCTCTGAGTGGGCATCCAGTTAAGTGATTGGTGTATAAGGTTTGCCTTTTTTAGCAATAACTTGGACCTCACCCAAGACTTCTTTGATAATGGGTTGAACTTTCACTGAAGATGGAGGTTGTTTCTTACCCTTCTTTTTCTTATCTTTATTAAGTGGAGGTGGTGAAGGAATAGTCTCTTCTGCTAGAGGAGATGCAACAACATTGAGCAAAAGTTCTGCATCGAAGTTGCATAGTTTCTTTATTCTTCTCTGAGGAGGCATGGTGGTTGCTTTATAAAGGGTTACATTGCGGAAGCAAGAAGAAAGTAATTAGGGTGAAAGATGAGGAAGAGGATGAAGTTAATGAATATAAATAGGAACATTTCACAAGGGTAAATTAGCAATTTATGCAAGACTATTTAGAAAATTCCTTAATTAATCTCATGCACAATCAATTTTTCTTGAAATAAAATATTGCAATGGATCCCTTTTGAATTTATTGCTCTATCAAAATTTCTAATTCCTATAAAAGAGATGTTAGGGCATTAATTATGCAGGTTAAAATGATTTTCGAAATCCCGTAAATCCCTTTTTTTTCTTTGATATAATTATCTGCAAAATATAAATAAGAGATTTTATTTAGAGATAATTATGGAAAATTAAAAATTAAAATTAATTTTTTTTTTAATTTGAATATTGCTAATAAAATCCTGAATTCAAATTTAATTTTCAAATTAAAAAAGGAAATTTAAACTTCAAACAAAAATTGCTTTTAAAATTCAAAAAGATATGAAATACACTAAATCCAAATCGTATGAAATCAAATCTCACATAAGAAAAATAAATCAACTTCAAATTCAAAATATTCTAACGAAAATCATTCCTAAAATAAAACAAATGAAAAAAATTTAAAATTAGAAAGAGAGCGAAAATAATTCATCCTAATGCTCAGATATTGCTCTCGCAATCTTTATACTCGATCAATTTGGTACCAACTAGAGAGAAGTACTTTTTCCCAAAAAGTTCTCTTCCAAATAATGTTTGATCCTTTGTCCATTACCTTGAAGTTTCTTTCTTCTTTTTCATCTCTCAACATGAAAGCTACATCTGGGAGTACTTCGAAAATAGTGAAACGTCCTGACTAACGAGACTTCAATTTTCAAGGAAAAAGTTAAAGTTCTGAGTTGTATAGCAACACTAGTTGACCTTTCTCAAAATGCTTTGGAATCGATTTCCTATCATGTCATATTTTAGTTTTCTCCTTGTAGATTTTAGCATTCTCATAGGGAAAATGATGATGTTCTTCCAATTCATTTAACTGTACAAATCTCAATGCTCAAGCTGGTTTGGTGTCAAAATTCAGATTCTTTAGCATCCAGAAAGCAACTTCAAAGGCAAATGACATGCCTTGTCATAGACTAACCTTTAGAGAGGCATTCCTAAAGGTGTCCTAAATGCAATCCTATAAGCCCAAAAAGCACATGGTAATCTAAAAGACCAATCTTTCCTAGTTGGGTTATAAACCTTCTCTATGATTTCCTTAATCTCCCTATTGGGAAACTCAACTTGACTATTGGCTTGTGGGTGATAAGGTGAGGACACCTTCTGCTTAACACCAAACTTTCCTAATAAATTACTCAGGATCCTATTAATAAAATTAGATCCCTTGTTACTTATTAGAGCACGTGGAGTTCCAAAACGAGTAAAGATATTCTTTTAAGAAATTTTGAAACTATTTTAGCATCATTTTGAGCACAAACAATTGCTTATACCCATTTTGCCACATAGTCCATAAGTAGGCATCCTTGAACATTGATGGCCAAAAGTATATGATTGCAATGCTTTAGCTATGGTTCGTTGCCCTCCAAAATGACCTCCATAGGGTGTTGTATAACATTGCTTCAGTAGAACTAGAATTCTAACTGAGAAATGCACCTACGAACTATCCCATCAGCACATTGTTTGTAGACAAATGGATCATCCCAGAAATGGAAGCACACATCATGAAGAAATTTCTTTAGTTGTTGCTTCGCCAATTCTGGAGGTAATAAACCTGTAGCTAAATAGTTAGTAATATCTGTAAACCATGGTAATCAAACATTTGTAATTTGAGCTACTATAAACAACTGCTCATCTTGAAAACATTCTAGGATCTCTGGTTACTGCAACATTTCTTTTGTTTAATCAACTCTTGATAGATGATCTGCAGCATAGTCTCTAAACTTTAATCTTCAAGTCAAACTCATATAGTAGAAGCACCCATATAATCAGTCTTCGCTTTGCATGCTTCTTCTCCAATAGGTAGCGAATTGCTGCATGATCTAAAAAAGCAATAACTTTAGAACCTACCAAATATGATCTAAACTTTTCAAAAGCAAAAACTACTACTAAAAGCTCATTCACTTAGTTGTGTAATTCACAATAATAGAAATTTCCCAAGTATTGTTAACCCAAGCAAAAGAGAGATCTGTTTTGTTTAAGAGAACCTAGGATTATGCAATTAGACTAATCAAAGAGCGTGAGGAAGTTGAGTTGTGAACAGCGTAGGAAGTATGCTTGAGGATCACATGGCCAACTCTAGCTAGCAGTTGTCATTACAGGAAGGAATAAGAAAAAATGGATTGGAATAGCTGCAAGCATTACTCAAGGACAATTAATATTTCAAGTTTGGAGGGTTTGTTAACTCTTAGAATAAAAGTTAGGAGTAGCTTAGACTAACCTATTTTTTAGTAAAAAGGTTCCTCATTATTCTGTTATGAACAGAAACTTGAATGCAATTCCCTTGTGAGTAATTAGCTAGGGAATTGATTGAAATAACTATTGGCTTCGTCTATTCTACATGAATATCATTTATTTTCTATGATGTTCTTCTAATTTTTACATAGCATCTTATTGTACAGAAGCAAAATTTTATTGCATTGCTGAGTTGAAAGAAAAGGAAAGTGAATTTTCATTTCATTAATTGAGTTGGCAGGTAGCACGTGACTAGCAGGAAAAGTTTAAAAGACAGGCTACCACGTGTCAACATGATCCAAATAAGCCATTATTTGTGTGGCATATGGATAAAATAGAGAGAGATATAAAAGAGAAGAAAGTCGGTATCCTCAATATAAGAACAAAATCATTTCCTTTCGGGCAAGATTTTTCCTTCAAAATTTTCAAGATGCATTATCCATAGAGAGAAAAAGAGGAAACGGTAGACAAGAAGAAGAAAGAACCACTTTTCAAGGAGACTATTTTCAGAAAGGAGATTCCCAAGACAATTTCCTCCAATTCCTTTTTAGCTTCATCTTTTTTTTCTTGTCCTTGCAACTTTTTATTGTGTAATTAAACCCTGTATTATTTTTTCAAGTCTCTTTCAATTTGTTTTTAAAGTATGTACTCTTTTAATTAAATTAGTGTTCAGTTTTTCTCACCTAAGCATGAACTAATTAGCTCAAGATGAGGATTAAGAAGATTATGTTCTGAAATATATTAAGGACTACTTGCATCAACTCTTAGCTACCATTTACTGAGTGCTAATACATTAATTTGACTTCTTAATGTCATCACTGGTCGTCCTCGCTTTTTTCATTTTAGTATGGAGTTGGGAAAGAAAATACTAATAGATTGCCTAGCACTCACATTACCATAGCTCACTTATTAAATCTTTAAGAATGTTAGGGATAACCTCTTCCTAAAGCACATAAAGAATACTAAGTAACTAAAGAACTATGAGAAATGGAAATCGATCCTAGCTGTAGAGCTTTAGAAGAAGCCTAGTAGTCGTTTGGTGTAATTCCGGCAGCAAAGAAAATGGTGTAGCATCCTATAAAACTTAGTTCACTAATTTTTTTAATATGAGCTTGTTTATCGTCAATTGTCACAAGCTTTTGTTCAATGCCTTTTTAATCTTGATTTACCCTTTAATTTCTCTTTTTGGTCTTTTAACCATCAATTTAGTTTAGTTATCGACATTCTCCTAAATCACATACTTCTAAGCTAGTCTTATTAACTTATCCCTGTGAATCAACGTTGTAATGCTACAACGTCTAAGTGTATACTTGCACTTTAGGTGTGACTAAGCTAAGAACATTGCACAGCTCTAGCAAGTAAATTGAACATCAAACAACCACTTTCATTCCTAAATCCTAATTCAATTTCTTGGAATTAGAAAATAAAGGTGGCATTAATCACATTCATAAACAACCTCAAACACCCTCCTATCATTCTCATGCATACTAAAATTCTGAATCTAATTTACTTCCCTCTCTCTCAAGCAAGAAAATAAATACATAATTCAATCAATTAATGACCAACTAAGTGAAAGAAATAAGTGCAAAAAACTTTAGAATGCAAAAAGCAATAAATGCATTCCAAGAGAAAACAATACACTTAAAAGTTTATTAAATACCAACACCCTAAAACTATATTATTTTAGCTCCTGTTCAACATACTATTTAGCCAAGAAAAATATATGAAATAGAATTATAAATGAAAACAAGAAGAGAGAGGACTCTCGAGTCGTATCCATGTCGTTTCTGTGCAACCCCACTTCTTAAGCTCTTGGTTTTGACCTTCGAGCACAAGAGAATCATCCACTAAGCTCCAACATAATTACCCAAAAGGATGTTCCTATTTCTCAAAAATTGCAGCAAAAGACGGCCTCCCTGAGCCGTAAATAAAAAATTATAATTTATAATAGTCGTGGCATCATCGAGATGCTGCCCTCAAAAATTACAAAACAACCACCATTTATTTGCAAAATAAGGAGAAGAAAATGACAGTGTCACAATGCTGTTTATGCTAGTTTGCAGCCATGCACCTCCATCCAATTAACTTATTACATCGAGACACCACTACTTTTGCATCTTGATGCCATGCACGCTGGAGTTATTTTGGGAAAATCTTCAAATTTGGGGCGTCTCAACTCCTACTTTCGGCATTGAGACATTATGCTCTCGAATTTTGCACCAAATTCTTCATTTCTTCAATACCTTAGCCAATTTTAGCCTCTTCTTGTTTCATTTTTTGCCCCGAAAAATCTTTAATTGTTATTTTCTCTTCAAATACTCAGTCCCTACAAAATTTAACAATTAAAAGCATCAAAGCACACTTTAAACGTACAAAACTACTATATTTATGGATCTAAAATAGCACTTTCTGAGTGCTATCACTACACTACCACTGAAAAAGAAATGTTTGTTGTTGTGTTTACTTTTGATAAATTTAGCCCTTATTTCCTTGGTTCTAAAGTTACCGTACACACTTATCATGTTGCTTTGAAAATTTTGTTCAATAAGTAAGAAGCATAACCTAAATTGATTTGATGCGTACTTTTGTTGCAAGAATTTGATTTTGTAATCAAGGAAAGAAAAGGGTGTGAAAATGTGGTAACTGACCACTTGTATAGGATTGAGGATGAGAATGTGCAGCAAAACCACCTCATTGCTAAGGATTTTCCTAATCAAAGACTATATCAGGTAGATGTAAAATTGCCTTGATTTGTTGACATATTTAACTACCATGTAGGAGGTGTGCTACCACTTGATTTGAACAGCTAACAAAGAAAGAAATTTCTACACGATGTACGATTCTATCTTTGTGATGACCCACTTTTGTTTAAGATTTGTGCTGACCATGTCATTAGGATATGTGTGCCCATCGAGGAAGTTGGTAAGATTATATTTGAGTGTCATTTCATCACCATGTGGAGGTCATTTTAGACCTACTCATATTGTAGCAAAGGTATTGCAGTGTGGTTTCTTTTGGCTTACCCTGTTGAGGACTGTTATATTTTTGTTAGAACATGCGATAGCTGCTAGAGAACAAGTAATATCTCTAGACTCCATGAACTACTTTTGACTCCTATTTTGGAAGTTGAGTTGTTCAATCTATGGGATATAGATTTCATGGGACCTTTTCCCTCTGTTCTGATGGTCATTTGTATATCCTTGTTGTTGTAGATTATGAGTTTAAATGGGTAGAGGCAGTTGTCACTAGGAAGAATGATGCACGAGTAGTCTTAAAATTTCTGCATAAAAATATTTTCACATGTTTTGGCACACCACGAGCTATTATTAGTGACGAAGGGTTGAACTTTGCAATAACATGTCTGATTCTCTTGTGGCTAAATATGGGGTTAAGTATAAGGAAATATATTGTAGGGCAGTGAGTTGGGTATTAGTAGGCCCTTTATTTCTATTAGCTGTTGTGCGAGGATGGAAAAGACTCGTGTGCGGAGGGTTATTTGAGAGGAGGCAGGCTAGTTAGTTGGTAGTTTTTTGGCTATTGTTTATTTTGGCTTTCTATGTTGAGGAAGAGGGAGAGGTGGGGAGCTCTCAAATCTCCCCTTGACCATTGTTGATAAATAAAATTGAAGGCTAAGGCCTAACAAATATTTTGAAAAATCATCAAAAACGAAAACGGAAAAATACAAGAGTAGGTTTCAGTGAGATTCATTTAAGTTTTGTTGTGATAACAATGGATTGGGAGTTGTAACTTTGAGAACATATTTCATAAAATTATCAGTCATCACTAAACTGTTGGATGATTTTTAGAGAACCCGCAATTAACAGAGCCAATTCACAAAACAAAGAAAATCGGTTCAAACATATATCAACCACGATAATTCACAAAACAATCAAAATCAAAATTGATCCTCATAGACTTACCTCAGTAGTTAAATTTGAGAAATTCTACAAGAATGGCTAACGAGTACTTCACGGCAAAGGCGAAACCTCACGGACATTTCATGGCCACTGCTAGGATAAAACAGTAAAACCTCAAGGTGGAACCCACTGTGAAAACCCCATTCAGAAATGAAAAGAAAAATAAAGAAGAAGAAGAAGAGGGTTACCAGCGATGACGATGGTAAAGTCCTAAAAAATTTAGTGACGGTGACGGTGAAATGCTTCATGGTGTCACAAATCCCCTCTATGAAATAAAATGCATTTAGAATGAAAAAGGGGAAAGAGGAAGAAGAAAGGAGGTTTAATTTTTTGATTCATGCGACGAAAACATTTGCATGCAATTAGTGACATTTTTCAATTTTACGTGACAAAAGAGACGTATTCAAAATCTCGTCTCATACAAAATGATGACATTTTATATTAACTCAAAAAATGGTGTTGTTTACAATTAAATAGACGTTTGACATTTTCGTCACAAAGAAAAACTTGACAAAAAGATGTTTACATCGCTACACAAACGATATCGTTTTGCACCCTTACAATGTTTATACCTTTCGTTGCAGAATTTCTTGTGACATTTTTATTTTTGGTCGCATGTTGGCAACAAATACTTAATTTAGTCACACTTGTTACGTCACAAGACAAGCAACAAAAAAATCCTTTGTGGCTAAAAAAAACTATTTCTTGTAGTATTGCCCACCACACAGTTCTCCCCTTCGAGCACCACCTTCTTAGATGGAATTGACAGGCATTCTCCATCCAACATCATTGGTGGAACATTGTCAAGTATCAACATGGATCCTCCAACAGGCCTAAAAGGTCCCTTGAGGCACTCCCCACACTCATAGTAGGCCGTCAGTGGCATCCAAAATTGGTCAAATCCGCTTTTAAACCAAGTCTAGAATACTTCGACATGTTATCAAATCCTCTAACACAATTAGACTGACCAACGATACCATCCAAACGCGGCTTCTTACTCACACCTCCTTCAACACCAAACCAAGGCATGGGCTCACTCATGTCAAAACATAAATTAGCCTTTAGGCTAAGCTCAAGATTCGGCCCATCTAATCTCAGCCCAACATAAGCCGCCAATCCAAAG
This sequence comes from Telfairia occidentalis, assembly GCA_026257165.2. Taxonomy (NCBI): domain Eukaryota; kingdom Viridiplantae; phylum Streptophyta; class Magnoliopsida; order Cucurbitales; family Cucurbitaceae; genus Telfairia; species Telfairia occidentalis. The sequence goes on from JAOANK020570260.1 coordinate 10,598, forward strand.
CCTTCAGTCTTCAACACCTTGCAGCTCTGCAGATTCTTCGACATCCCTGGCGGCAGCAACTTTTGATGATTGATCACCAACCGCAACAACCGTGTGAACACATAATGAACAAAGTCGAGCTATCAATCCACCTTCCTTCTTAGTCAATGTTGTGTTATGAAATCATGTTCTAATTATGATCACACAAAGAAGCGCTAATATACACTAGTGAATGTAGTAATAACAAAGCTGATCCCACAAGGATGAGATTCCAAGTTAGAGCTTAAGCTATTATTTAGGCAAATTAAGGTCATTAAAGTAAATATATTTTCAAATTAAAAGGCCAAAAATACAACATGTAACATCCCGTTATTTTATTTTTGTTTTTAACTATGTTGATTTCAAATTTAAAATAGGGAGGAGCATATAAGTGAATTTTTGTGCTTTGTTTGTTGATGATAAATTGGGGTTTATTTTGGAAAAGGGATTTGGTAGTCTTTTTTTTTAAAGTCAAGTTGGGATTGGGGTTAGGGTTAAGTGTACCCTATATAAAGGATGTGTTGAGACCCTAGCCTCTAAGCCTCCTTTTTTTCACAAAGAATTTCTTTCACATTTTCTCTTTTTCTCATGCCACTCTCCCTCGCATGATCTCTCTCTCTCTCTGTCGTGACTCCCTTTCTCTTGCCCAACAGCAGCTCGCTGGTAGGTTAGGCTCTTGGTGGTAGCAGCTCAGCGTTGTTTTCCTCACAATGTAGGTGCATTTTAGTTTCTCTCTCTCTCAATCTCTCTCTTAACCTCCCTCTCATTAGGTTTTTTTCTCACAGAGGCAGACAGAGGGGTTGTCGACATGAATGATATCGATGGTAAGAGGTAGGACTCCCGATGGTGTAATGTTGAGCAGCGATGGAACATTGTACACGTATGTGAGCAACGACAATAAGAATATTTTGGGAGGGTGAAGGGTGGAAAAGGACTGTGTTGACTAGATCTACGTGTTGGCAGAAGTCGAACTCAAACAGAGTCTTAGAAGAGCCACACGCTTGGAAAAAATCTATTGTACGCGACGGTGCATGGGACACACGCACCATCTTTAGATGGCGATTGTCCAGGCTTGAGAAACGAGAATTACATGCTTTCAATGGCATTGGTCTTCTAGTATTCAGTAAAATTAGATCTCGAGGTGCGTGGCTTAAATTGCAGTGGCATGTGGAGGGCGGTGGCAACACATGGGACTGATGTTGGATAGTGAGCTTCTGGTAGGGCAATCGTCATTTTTGTCCCCTTCTCAACTTTTTCTTTCATGATTGACCCCCTCTTCTATTCTAAGTTTTTCTGACCTTCTGACACTTTTTTGAACACCCTGTCACACTTTTTTACTTTTCAGGCTACTTGTTTTTACTAGTATACCCATTGCCTCTCTTCAATCTTGGGTAGTTAAAAGTTGCTAAAATTTGGATTAAAATAGAGTTATACCCTTACTAATAGAAAGTTGTTTACTATTTCAGCAATGACTAGTTCAATCATACAACTACTTGCTTCCGAAAAATTAACCGGTGAAAATTATGCAACTTGGAAATCAAACCTCAACACAATACT
>JAOANK020570362.1:0-12172 GCA_026257165.2 Telfairia occidentalis
TAACTCTTATTTTATTAAATAAATAATTTGAATAAAATTACAAGACCACGAAGGTTTAGGGCATCAACCCCAACATGTGATCCCTGGAGTGTCAAGAGAAATCTTGAGGTTAACTCTTTTCCCTTATTCACTTGTTGGTGATGCTCTAGCAGGGCTGGAAACTTTATGGCCAAAGTCTACAACGACTTGGAATGAGATGGCAAGACAATTTCTGCTAAAGTATTTCCCTTCAACAAATGTAAAGCTTAGAGGAGACATAATCACATTTAAACAAAGAAATGATGAATTCTTCAGTGAAGCTTGGGAGAGGTTCAACGGAATGTTAAGAAAATTTCCCATCATGGTTTACCACATTCTCTTCAAATGGAATCATTTTACCATGGACTTCAAATTAGTGGTGGATGCTTCTGCTAATGGAACTTTATTGAATAAGTCATATAATGAAGCAGTGGAGATCTTAGATACAATATCAACCAACATCAGTCATTGGTCAGATCCTAGCGGAAAAGTTGAAATTGTGGATAGGACACAAGGGAAATTAGAGCTAGACACCTTGTTTGCTTTATCAGCTCAGGTGTCTACCATGTCAAACATGCTAAAGAATCTCAGCATGGGTAATGTAACTTAGAACACAGACAGTGAATCAGCTTAATGTAGTGTTTTGTAGCTGTTGTGGAGAAAATCACTTGATAGATCATTGTCCTACCAACCCTGCCTCAGTGTACTATATTGAAAATCAGAATACTTGAAAAAATAATCCTTTTGCTCAAACTTATAACCCTGGTTGGAGGCAGCACCCAAACTTCAGTTGGGGAGGTCAAGGACCTAGATACCAAGGTAGGCAAGCACAATAGAAACCAAGTTTAAACTTTGGGTTTGCTCCAGCAAACCAAAGGATCTCGAACCCCCCTCCTAGTTTTCAGCCCCCCTAACAAAATCAGAAAACGCAGCAATTACCTAATCAGGTAATCCCTGGAACATCATTAAAGAGTTTAATGAAAAAATACATGGCAAGAAATGATGCTGCTATGCAGAGTCAGCAAGCTTCCACCAAGAATTTAGAGTTGCAGATGGGTCAATTAGCCACTGAATTGAAAAACAAACCACTTGGCAAGCTACCATCTGATACTGAAAACCAAAAGAGGGAAGGCAAAAAGCAGGTACAAGCCATTGAGCTTAGAAGTGGCAAGAAAGTAAATTAGAGGCAAGCTATATTGCAGATACAACAAGGAGGAAGTAGTACAAAGGAAAATCTTGAGGTTGAGAATGCAAATGAAAAACATGGAAGAGTGGACAATGAGAAATTAGACAATCTTGTTACTAGCAAAAAAAAGATAAGGCCAAGGAGGTGAGAATTGAAGATCTCACTAAAAACAAGAATAAGGAGGAAGAGGTTAGTAGCAAGGTAAAGGATTTCCCCACCTTTAAACCACCACCACATCCATTTCCCCAGAGATTGAAAAAGCAAGAGTAAGAGCATCAATTTAGAAAATTCCTAGATGTGCTAAAGCAGCTGCACATAAACATCTCATTGGTCGAAGCTTTGGAGCAAATGCCCTCCTATGTTAAGTTCTTGAAAGACATCCTTACAAAGAAAAGAAGGCTGGGAGAATATGAGATGGATGGTTTCCCTAACAGAAGAATGTAGTGCAATATTGAAGAACAAAATTCCTCCAAAGGTAAAAGATCCTGGAGCCTTTATTATTCTTGTCTCAATAGGAGGAAAGGAGTTGTGAAGAGCTCTTTATGACCTTGGGCCAGCATCAACCTAATGCCTCTATAAATCTATAAGAAGCTGGGAATAAGAGAAGCAAGGTTAACCATAGTGTCCTTGCAGTTGGCTGATAGATCAATCACTCATCCAGAGGGAAAGATTGAAGACATATTGGTGCAGGTGGATAAATTCATTTTCCCTGTTGATTTCATTATCCTAGATTATGAGGCAGGCAAAAAGGAGCCTATTATTCTTGGGCACCCATTTTTGGCAATTGAAAGAACTCTTATTGATGTGCAGAAAGGAGAACTCACTATGAGGGTTCATGATCAACAGGTGACATTAAGTGTTTTTGATGTTATGAGGTATCCTTCAGAATTAGAAGAGTGTTCTCAAATTCAAATCATTGATGATTTAGTCTAGACAACGTTAGAGAAAAACTACAGTGTGCAGTATAATAAGAATTTTGGGAAAGTTAAGTTAATTGAGACAAATACAGGGAACAGTAATGATGTTCCAAATGATACAATTTGTGAAATAATAAACACCAAAAGGGTTGAAGCGCTTGAGTTGTCTAAAAGGCAGTCTAAACCTATTAAACCTTCCCTAATAGAAGCTCCAGAGTTGGAACTAAAGCCTCTACCTGATCACCTCAAATATGCCTATTTGGGGGAGGGAGATACTTTGCCCATAATTATTGCTGCAGGATTGGCTAGACCATAGCAGACATAAAGGGGATAAGTCCATCATATTGCATGCATAAAATCAACTTGGAGAATGGGAACTTTAAATCAATTGAGCAACTAAGGAGACTCAACCCAGCCATGAAAGAAGTAGTAAAAAAGGAGATTATAAAATGACTTGATGCAAGCATTATTTACCCCATACCTGATAGTAATTGGGTTAGCCCAGTTCAATGCATGCCTAAGAAAGGAGGAATCACTGTAGTAGTCCATGAGGCAAACGAGTTGATCCCCGTCAGGGTTGTTACAAGCTGGAGAGTCTGATGGACTATAGACAGCAGAATAAAGCTACCAAGAATGACCATTTTCCATTACCCTTCATTGATCAGATGTTGGACAGATTGGTTGGCCAAGATTTCTATTATTTTCTTGATGGATACTTTAGATACAACTAGATAACTATAGCATCAGCTGATCAAGAAAAGACCACCTTCACATGTCCTTATGACACCTTTGCCTTTAGAAGGATGCCATTTGGACTATGAGATGCACCAACTACTTTTCTAAGGTGCACGATGGCAATATTCTCAGATCTGGTAGAATCTTTGGTGGAAGTCTTCATGGATGATTTTTCAGTATTTGAGTAAGATTTGGGCAAGGTACTGGCAAGCTTTGAGGAAATTAATTTGGTACTTAACTAGGAAAAATGTCACTTCATGGTGACTGAGGGCATTGTGCTTGGACACAAGATATCCAAGAGAGGACTAGAGGTGGATAGAGCTAAAGTGGAGGTAATTGAAAAAATGGAACCCCCTAGCTCAGTGAAAGGAATCAGAAGTTTCTTGGGTCATGCTGGCTTTTACAGAAGGTTCACAAAAGACTTCTCCAAAATTTCCAAGCCACTGTGCAGTTTACTGGAAGTAAATAGACCATTTTAATTTGGGGGACTGTGAAGAAGCATTTAGAACTCTTCAGAGGGTACTCATTTCAGTATCCATCACGATAGCCCCTAATTGGGAACTTCCTTTTGAGTTCATGTGTGATGCCAATGATTTTGCTGTAGGAGCAATGCTTGGCCAGAAAAAAGAAAAGAGCATTCACCCCATTTATTATGCAAGTCGCACCCTCAATGAAGCTCAGTTAAATTATACAACAACAGAGAAATAATTGCTAGTTGTGGTCTTTGCATTTGAAAAGTTCAGGGCATATTTGATAGGCACTAAGGTGGTGGTGCACACTAACCATGTTGCCCACAAGTATTTGCTGACTAAGAAAGATGCCAAGCTCAGGTTAATCAGATGGATATTATTGCTGCAGGAATTTGATGTGGAAGTACAAGACAAGAAGCGCATTGAGAATGTAATAACTGACCATTTGTCCCAAATAAAGAAGCCCCAAGACAGGCTAGAGATCAAGGAAAACTTCCTTGATGAGCAATTATTTGCCATTCAAGCAACTCCCTTTAGCACAGCACCATAGTTTGCAGATTTGGCTAACTATCTAGCGAGTGAAATTCAGACAACAGATTTGACGTCCTTGACAATGAAGGAGTTTAAACATGAGGCTAAATTTTTCTACTGGGATGAACCCTACCTTTATGAACAGTGTGCAGATGGCATCTTTAGAAAATGTGTTGCTGAGCAAGAGATACCCTCTATTTTAGAACACTGCCACAAGTCCCCATATAGAGGCTATTTTAGAGGACAGAAAACAGCAACCAAGGTATTTCAATGTGGATATTGTTGGCGTACTGTCTTTAAGGATGCACATTACATGAGCAAAACCTGTGACAAATGCAACTGAATAGGGAATATGGGGAAAAAAAGATGAAATGCCTCTTCAGATGATGTTGGAAGTAGAGATCTTTGATGTCTAGGGAATAGATTTCATGGGGCCATGAGCCCAAACCCATGAGACGAGAGCTGAACAATTTATTATGGTATCCAAGTTTTTTTCCCATTTGTAAACTTTAAAAGAGTAGATCATATATCTTTATTTTTTATTTCCAGCCTTTTATACTCCTCTTTTAAGGTATGCAAATTTGACTTAGACAAAACAAGATCATTTTCTCAATGTCTCATTTTCTTCTTTTAAACTATCTAGCCTAATTTATAAGTCATTGTTCTCATAAGCTAATCTAGTATTTTTATTTCTAAGAGACATGTATATGCAACCTAGTTTTCCAAATTCATCTTTAATCTCATTATAGACATCCATGAGTTCATCGAAAGAAAGGTTTTCACGGCATACCTCATCGTCGTCATCTTCATCTCCAAAAGCCATAAAACACAATTTTGCTACTTCTTCATCACTTTTAGAGTCGCTTTCATCAATATCATCCCAAGTAGCTTTCATAGCTTTCTTGTTTTTCTCTGAGAACGATTTTTGTTGAGGGCAATTATACTTCACATGTCCACGCTTTTTGCACTCATAGCATATGATGGAGTCTCTGTTGCTCTTTTCTCTTTTATTATCTTGATTATTAACTTTCTTGGAGAAACTTCTCTTCTTGAAGTGCTTCTTAAACTTCTTAGTCAGATAAGTAAGTTTTTCTTCATTTATTTCGTCTTCACTTTCAGAAGCCTCTTGAAAGGATGTGGACTTTAATGCTAGGCTCTTCTTCTACGCTTTCCTTCATTATTATCTCATGAGTCATGAGAGAACCAATGGGCTCCTACAATGGAAGCTTCGAGAGATCCCTTGCTTCTTGGATCACCGTCACTTTAGCATCCCAACTTTTTGGTAGTGACCTTAGGATTTTTCTTACATTCTCAAACGTAGTGTATTCTTTCCTTAGTTCTTTCAAAGCATTCACAATATTTGTAAATCTGGTAAACATCTCAGAGATTGACTCATTAACATCCATTTTAAATAAATCATAATTATAAACAAACATGCTAATTTTAGTCTCTTTAACTTCATTAGTTCCTTCATGAATTACTTCTAAGCATATCCCATATTTCTTTAGCAGAGTTACATGCAGACACTCTATTAAACTCATGAGAACAAAATGCACAAAACAAACAATTCATTGCTCTAATATTAATAGATATTTTTCTTTTATTTTCATCATTAAACTTATTTTCAATTTTAGGCACATCAACATTTTCAATTTTCTTGGTTTGAATTAAAGGACTCTTAGACACAATTTCCCACAAATTATAATCAATGGAAATTAAACAAATTCTCTTCCTAATTTTCCACCAAGCATAATTGTTTCTATCAAATAAATGCGGCCTAGTGGTAGATTGAACCTCGGTACACTTGTTAACCTTAGTGTTTGCCATAAGCTTGAACAATTAAGTTATAAAATCAAGAAAGATAATTTTCTTTTTAAATCAATTTTTTATAAAAAAAAATAATAAACCACTTTCTTACAATCAAATAATTTTTCCAGAAGTTAAAAAGAGAGAAAAATCTTTCAAGAATCAATTTTAAGAAAAAAATAATTTTCTAGTAAAACAACTCAAAACGGTTCAGTTTTCCAAACTTTTCTTTGAAAGGAAAAATTTCCAGCCTTAAAAAAGTGACAAAATAGTTTTAAAATAATTCAAAAAAAATAATTTTCGAACAAAATTTTTAAAGAAAACTGAGCAACATGCTCCGATACCAATTGTAGGATCGAATAGCAACACTCGAGGGTGGTGGATAAGGTTGCCTACCAATTTTTTAAAATTTAATTTTAGTCCTAAATTTAGCAAGAAATTTCAAACACTGAATCAATAATACGCTCAAAAGATAAATTAAACCAAGTACAATTTATCAGATCAATCCTAGAATTCAAAACTAGCAAATTAATTATGCAGAATTTAAAATGCAAAAATAAAGAGAAAGGAAGAGAGGACACCAAAAATTTATAGCGGTTCGACGATTTACATACTCCACTCCCCACGACTCCTTATTAGGTATTTTATTGCAAACTGATTGACCTTCTTTTTTTTTCTTTAGGCTATAGAGAAACTCACGATCTTTTTTACTGTTCAAGATCAAACCAATTTCTTTTTCTCACAATCCAGGGTGTACGCACACCTGAATACAAAATCTGATACAATAAAATTAAAAAAAAAAACTAACAATACCTCTAAGTAGGCGGATTATACAATTTTGAACTACCAATACAATTGAAAACTCTCACAAATGTAACTCTCACAAAGGGTAAATCAAATTATGCATAGGATAGATTTAGAAAAAATTTTGGCACGTTTTCTAAGAGATTCAAGAGGAGCTTTTGATCAAAAAGCTTGCTGAAATTTTTTGTGTATGTGAAAAGAAGGCTTAATTTTTCGTTTAAGAAGAACTAAGAGCATATTAAAAATCGGTCATTGGATCTAGGTTTTAAAGATGAAAGGTGAAGATTTATTTGATAAAAAGAAAAGAAAAGAAAATGGCTATATTTTGAAAAGAAAAAAATTAGATGTAAAAATGAATTCCATCGAGCTTTAACTCGCGTGCTCGCTGATAGCACACAAGATGTGCTATCTTTAGGCATTATTTTCACTAGTTTTGTAGATTTATTTCTATGCTTTCACGAGTTTATTGGTCTTTATTATAGGAACCGAGCAAAGAAGAAAAAATTGATGATTTGGAGGAAGAACCGAGATATTTTGAGCAAAAGAGAGGGCTTTTGGAGCTAAAAAAACACAAGAAAAAGTGTTGCAGGAAGTAATCCAGAGAGGGTAGCGTTGAGACGCTATTTGGAGCATCTCAACACTATGAAAAAGAGGTGCTAAATTTTCTAGGGAAAGTTAGCGTCAAGACGCTATACCTAGTGTTGAAACACTACCCAAAAAAAAAAAAAAGAATCATGGTATTGAAACGCTACCCCTAACGTCTTGACACTACAACTTTGTTTGCCTTAAGTGATGGGCCGCTTGCCCCTTGTACAAAAGGAGGGTAGCATCGAGACACTATAGCTAGCATCTAGACGCTACTGGTAGAATTCTTTTTAAAAGCCATTTTACTTGTTCAATTTCTAAGGAGGCCATTTGGAGAGAAGAAGCCAGGATTTGTAGCTGGGTTTTTCAGAGGAAGAGGGGATTCCTATGGACCTTTTGGAGAAATCCAAGGCTCGAGATTACAGGTTTCACGGTGGGAACAAGTGTGGCATGCGTCTTTGGGAGTTTTCTTTACCCTTTATAGATTTAGTTTCGATTTGTAGTCTTTTTGAAGGAGTCTTTGTTTTATATTGTAGATTTGAGTAGTGGGACTCTGTCTTAGATTGTTTTGTTATGCCTTGTGACGTTTTTATGCTTTGTTTAATGCTATGGACTATTTTTATCTTGTTACCATTCTTTATGCATTTATGTGCCATTGCTTTTAAATCTTGATTAAAGACTAAACTAATTTATTGATTTAAGTTTTAGCTCGAGAGAGTAAAATTTAGATTAGATTATCAAATGCATGGCTGTTGCAAACCATCATATGGAAGTGGGGGTTTACTAATAGAGACATAAACTATTATCTCCAGGGGGATTATTGGTCAACCGTGATGACAAACGAGATTGCCCTGAGCTCGAGAGAGGAAAGGATCACAATGGTTATTTTAAAGGGTAATAGTTAGTGGGAAATTCATTAATGCCTTTCTAGTTTGTGGATAACAGACCTAAAGGTTGAGTCTGCATGTTAGTGAGAGGCTAGCTGAGCTCGAGAGAGGACGCTAAACTTTAGATTATTCCCAGCTTATGATTGTTGCATGATAGAATAGTTTGTTGTGTTAATCAAGTGTATTATCCAAAACATGAAAACTCAGTTCTAAGATGTTAACTCTTAGAATAAGAGTTAAGAGTGACTTACTTTGACTTATTTTTATAGAAAATGCAATATTGATCTGTGTTAATCTGCTAATTTTGCTGTAGCATGCTATCGACATATGAAATTTCCTATGGCATTATTGAGCTGGAAGTAAAGAACAATGATGTGACAATTCATTAATTGAGCTGGCTGAGGCACGTGACAAGGTGAAGAGTGACCAAGGAAAAAGCTCCATGTGGAATATTTGGCCAAATAAGCCCTCATTGGTTGTTCAAATAGATAAGGTAGAAAGACATATAAAAGGAAAAGGATGAGCTCCCAAATGCGGATAGAATTGAATGTCTCTTTTCCTAGAAGACAACGAATTTTCTTTAGCTTTTCAAGGAGGATTCAGCTGAAAGAGGAAAGGAGTGACCAAAAGAGAAAGGGTGAAGGTTTTGGAGGAAAGCCACTTTTGGAAAGAAGACTTTTCCACCACTTTTCTTCTACTCTTTGCTGTTCGTTTTGCTTCTTATTTTGTTTCGTAGCCTTTGATTTGTACTATCTCAAATTCTGAAATCTTTATTACTTTTTCTTCTTGTTGAGTTGGGTATGTTTTGGTTAATGCAAGTAGTTTATTGTTTCTTTACCTTAAGCATGAACTAACTAGCTCAAGGCAAAGATTAGGGATGCTTTGTGTTGACTTGTTATAAGGATGTTCTAGCAACTCTTAACTGTTCTTTGTAATGGTTGTTTGATTAAATTGTAGAATCTGGTTGTGACATTTGGGCATCTTAACAATATGCTTTTTGATATGAACTTGGAAAAGGAAGTATTAATAGAACTATTAACATCCAAATTAGTATAGTTGGTTAATGACTTTGAGAGCGAGTTAGGAATAGCCTTCTTCTAATGCACACTAAAAGAACACCAGAGATGAAAGGATAAGAGGACATGGAAATGAAATCTAATGTATAGCTTTGGAAAAAGCATAAGAGCTATTCTGTGTTATTGAGATAGCGTGAGAAATGTTGTAGCTTCCTGTAGCGTTTAACACTAAAAATTTCCTAACCCGAGCTTGTTTTAACCATTATTTCACTAAGTATTCATACCTATTTTTGTGTTTAATTCCTGCTATTTTTGGTCTTTAAACAAGCTATAAAATTTGGTTACTCAACTTCTCCTAAACAATAAGCTTTTAAGGTGAGTTTTTGCTAACTTATCCCTATGAATCGACCTTGAATTACTACAACTTCTAAATGTACACTTGCACTTTTGGTGTAACTTTGCTAAGAAGATTGTGGAGCTTTCCAAGTTATTTCTTTTATATACAATATAACTAACATAAGGCACGCTCTCCAGATGTCACCTCTAGTTAATTAGGATTAGGAGTGGTGTAATTAGTTTTCTATCATGTTTTTTTGTTCCCTAGATAAAATAAAGTGTGAGTAACTATGATAATTAATCAAACTTAAAACTCAATCCCTAGAACGACACTCGATACTCAATTTCACTAAACTAAAACTGACTCGTACACTTGCGGTCATGCAATGCTGCCATTCCAAGGAGTCTGTCTGGTGTGTATTCTCACGTGCGCGATCATTCCAGATTTTTTTTTTAATAATTAAATCTTCTTTTGGTAATAACTTCTTTATTTGATATTTGATTTGAGTGATTCAAAATGGATTGAAATCTCCTTTTCAAGTAGACACTTAAAAAAAATACTTAAATTGTCAGTAAAATTAATAAGTTTATTATCATCAAAATATTAAGTTTAATTGAAGTCTTAAACCTAACATTTTTCTGTAAGAGAAAATTGTGAGAAATTTCCTTTGAGCCGTGTGAACCCTTGTGACTTCTCCCTAAAGATTTTCGTGAATCCTACAATGGTAGCAGAGAGCTAAATGTAGCCTATATTGGGTGAACCAATATAAACTTGGTGTCAATCTAACGATCCTCATCACTTTAATTAATATTATTTGAACAACTTGTTTCAATTGGTTAATTGATTTTGCATAATTGAAACCTGAATTGATTTGGCCGCTAGAATTATATATATATATATATATATATATATATATTATGTATATTGACTGCAATATGATTTTGAGTTATAATATATATTTGAAATATCCCCTAACAAGTGATATCATAGCTTAGTTGGTTGAAGAACAACGTCATGATGAGATTAAAAACTTATTACCTTTAATGGTACAGATTTTGGCTTGTGGAAACTCTAAGTATTGGACTACTGGCATTCCAAAGATTTAGATCTGCATTTGGATGGAAAGACAAAAGACATGAGGGAGTTGGAATAGAAGAAGTTGGATAGAAAAGTGATGAGGACCATTTGATTGGCTCTGTCTAAGAGTGTGAAGAGCAGTATAGCGAAGGAAACCACTACTACGAGGTTGATGGAGGCTTTATCCAACGTGTACAAAAAATCATCTGTAAATAATAATGTATATCTTAGAAATAAGTTTTTTGAGATGAAAATAACTGAAGGATCATGTGCTGCTGCACACTTGAATGAGTTTGATTTATTGATGAAATACAAGATATACTCTTATTAAAATTTTTGCTTGATAGATGGGAGACTGTGAAAACTGAAATTTCAAATTCATTTGGAAATACGAAATTACAATCCTCTCAAGTCAGAGATGCGACCCTAGCAGAAGAGATTCGTAGTAAAGACTCAAATTTTGTTTCTACTTCTATTACAACGTTTAATGTGGACAGAGGAAGGAGTAATAATAGATGTTAAAGGAATCAGAGAAACTCAAAGAATAACAGGAGCGAGTTCAGGAACATTAAATTTGAGTGTTGGAACTATGGCAAGACTGGACAACTAAGAAGAAACTGCAAGGCCCCAAATCGAACTGACGGAAAGAAGCCAGTGCAAATGTTGTGGTTGGCAAGTGACATGATGCGTTGGTTCTCGCAGTTGTGAGATCCATGACACATGGGTAATTGATACAGATGCGTCTTTTCACACTAGAGGGCATCAAAATATTTTGAAAAATTATGTTGCAAGAAATAATTGAAAAGTATATCTAGTTGATGGATAGCCCTTGAGTATAATTGATATTAGTGATGTGAACTGAAAGATGGCAGATAATTTAGTCTAAAAAGTTTGCAAGATGCATTGCGTCCAGAATATGATGAAGAATTTAATTTCTTTGGGGTAGCTAGACAGTGAAGGATGCAAAAAATAACCTTTGGACAAAGAAATAGGAAGGTCACTAAATGTGTCATGGTGGTTGCAAAGGAAGCAAGTCAGGGAATCTGTAAGTCAATAACAACGACAATGATATGGTAGCTATGGTAGATAATTCAAGTCAAATAGATTTGTGGCATAACATGCTAGGACACATGAGTGAGAAAGGTATGAAACTTCTTTACTCAATAGGGAAGTTATAGAGGCTTAAGGCAGTTGAACACAAGCTATGTGAAGGGTGTGTCTTTTGGAAACAGAAAAGAGTTAGCTTTGTCAAGAAACAAACAACCCTAAAGCCTATTAAACTAGAGTCGGTTCACACTGATTTCTGAGGGCCATCTAAAGTATCTTTCTTTGGAGGTCTCAAATAGAATGTCACTTCATAGATGATTCGAGCATGAAGGTATGGACCTATTTTCTCAAACATAAGTCTAATGTGTCTTCTTTCATCAAAGTTTAGAAGGTTATGGTTGAGAATGAAACATGTCTGACAGTAAAAAAGTTGAGGTCAGACAATGGCAGTAAGTACGTCAGTGGGGAATACAAAAAGTACTATGTAGACAATAGAATTGTGATTATAAAGACTATACCAGGAACACCACAGTAGAACAGCGTGGCTGAGAGGATGAACAAGACGCTGAATGAGCGTGCTAGGAGTATGAGATTACATGCAGGATTGCCCAAGATGTTCTAGGATGCAGCAATCAACACGACAACCAATTTGATTAATAGAAGCCTGATCGCACTAGACTATTGTTGGGGTTGATGCCCTAAACCTTCGTGGTCTTGTAATTTTATTCAAATTATTTATTTAATAAAATAAGAGTT
>JAOANK020570569.1:0-12170 GCA_026257165.2 Telfairia occidentalis
TCAAATTTGTTTTATTGAATGAATAAACATGGATAAGATTTTTTTTTTGTCGATTTTTATTTTCTTGATATTTTTTAATTTTTTAATTTATTAAAATTTTATTTAAAATTTCAATTTAGCTATGTCATTTAAAATTAACACATTATTATGTCATTTAGTCTCTCAAACTACCACATCAACATTCCATCAGTGATAGTTTGACTTCAGGGACCTTTTAGAACAATTTTCTAAAGGTTAAGGACTAAACTGTCAAATTTTGAAATTTAGGGACCAAATGAAAACCTACTCTCAAACTTAGAGACCAAAAATGTATTTTACCCTTTATAAAATCTCCCTTTTCCGAGGACGTCGGTCGCTCCGTGTTGCAAACATGTGGTGACAGCTTGGCAACTTCACTGGGGATGCGAGGTTTTACCATGAGAGTTTGGTCATCTTCTTCATCTTGATTTATCTTGTTCTTTAATATTATTTTTTGTTGTATTGTTTGAGTTATTTTATTTGTTATCTCATATACTATCACAAGCCTCCTATCCGAGCTTTTCTAGATAGGATTAGAATTGAGGATTTAGTAGTGTTGACCTTCAAAAAACTTATACTTCCGTGTAAGCACACGAAAAATCCTCACTCAAATTGGTCATATGATCAAATACAAGTTTGTGACTAATTTGGGGACCTTTGTCATTTAGGACCCTAGTATTAACCTTATTTCTTAGAACCTTTTATATATCTTGTCATTATGTTTGCCTTGTATTATTGTTATTCACTTTCTTTATTTCACACACTATCACAACCTCTACTCGGATTGCCCATAGTAGGATTAAAATCAAGGATGGATTAATGCTCACCTTTGAGAAGCTTATGCTTCCATGTACGCACACGAAAAATCCTCACTCAATTTGGTCATATAGTTGTGTATGACTCTGTGACTAATTTGGGAACATGTGTCATTTAGGGCCTTAGAATGAACCACAATTATATAAGGCTTTCATGTCTTTTTTATCTTGTTTATAATGTGATTGTTGGCTTTGTCATTGCTATTCGTTCTCATTTACATAAGTTAACATTTATATGTATTTTCTTATCATGCAAAAATCCTAGGTCAGTATGCATCCATTTCTTGTTGTGTCATCTCAATTACTCCCTTTCTACTTTAGGTGTTACTATAGTTTAATAGTCATTAGTTTTTAGTCCACCTTTACCCCTTACAATCCATTGAACATTCACATTAAGCATTTATAAAAGTTTGCGTTGTCAAACCTTGTATTCATACATTTCATATTAGCTATAAGCATAAGAAGCTTGAATCTTTAAAAGATTAAAGGAGTCAAGGTCTTGCAAAATAGCTCAAAGATTAGCCCTGACATCATTATTGGATTAGAAAGCCAGCTTGATCATCGACGTCAAGATTGAAAATGACGTTGATTTTGGAGTTTACATCTATAATCTTGAGAAAATGATAGATATTGGAATATAATATGTTGCCAAAGCCACTGAGGTTAATAGTCCAAGAGAGACAATCAAGTCGTTCTAGAAACCTTTGAAAGTAGCTAATCTAAGGGCATAAGAAGTTATAAAGTATGAATTGACACTTTGTCTATAGAGCAGATTTGCTTAGACTTTATAGCTCTCTTTGTGAGTGCAAGGATTTGTTTCCATAGTCTCACCAGAATTTGTTTGACTTGGATATAAAGAACTATGACGAAATTAAGTGGTGTAATGGAAGCACCAAATATAGAATGTCATTGGACTTGTTGAGAAAACGAGTATCATATCTAGAGTTTAGCATGAAATGTCATTATTTGTCGCCACATCAATTGGGACAAAACCTCATTTTCTTGCATTATGGTATGAAAGTCGTTTTGCCTGTTGAAATTGAAATACCATCCCTTAAAATAATTAGAGAGGTGGCTTGAAGGACCAAAATAGAACCAAACAAGGTTTTAGTCTTTGAGTCAATACAAAACTCAAGTTATAAATCCAAGATCATGATGCTTGGACAAGTTATATGGAGTATAAATGAGCGATTTTGTAAGCTTTTTTCTCATTTTAGAAGTAAAAAAGAAAGAGACAAATTGTTAGTAAATAGAACGCATATGCATACATGCATTTGTGAATGACGTTTACCCTTTCTGAGTTGTGGTGGCGCTTGTTTATCCTTAGCCTCTGATACTCTATCTTGTCAAGTAACGCGTGTTAATCCCTGACTCATGACGTTTTGCTGCGATGGTGTTTGTCTATCCCTGGCCTCCAATGTTTGATTTTTACTTTGTCGTGTGACGCTTGTTTATCCCTAGCCCATGATGTTTTGTTGTGATGATGCTTGTTTATCCCTGAACTCTAGCATTTTATATTACTTTATCGTGTGGTGCTTGTAAATCGTTGGTTCATAACATTTTGTTGTGATAGTGCTTGTCTATCCCTAGCCTCCAACGTTTTATATTACTTTGTCATATGACACTTGTTAATCCCTGACTGATGGCATTTTGCTGTGACGATGCTTGTCTATCCCTGCCCTCCAAGGTTTTATTTTTACTTTATCGTGTGGTGCTTGTTTATCCTTGGCCTAAGACGTTTCCCTAGATGACGCTTATTTATCCCTAGCCTATATAACGTTTTATATTAGTGTTTTGTGGCGCTTGTTAATCCATGGCCCATGGCATTTTATTTTACTTTGTCGTGTGGTGCTTACCTTCGATGATGTGCTGCGATGACACTTGTTTATCTCTGCCCTCTAGCATTTTGTTTTATTTTCTCATGTGCTTCTTGTCTATCCCTTGCCCTTGACGCCTTTTTGTTGCAATGGTGTTTGTTTATCCCTGGCTTCCAGCGTTTTAGTTTATTATATCGTGTGACACTTGTTTATCCTTAGCCCTCGATATTTTGCTACGATGACGCTTGCCTATCCTTGTCCTCTAGCGCTTTATTTTACTTTGTCCTGTGGACCCTCAATATTTTGCTACAATGACACTTGTCTATCCCTGGCCTCCATCATTTTATTTTATTTTGACGTGTAGTATTTGTTTATCCCTAACCCTCAATACTTTCTACTTCGATGACACTTGTTCATACCTAGCCTCGAGCTTTTACATTACTCTGTCACGTGACACTTGTCTTATCCCCAAGCTTCAAAGTATTTTTGCTATGGTGACACTTGTTTATCCCTTGCCCCTAAGCGTTTTATTCAAACTCGTTTCAAAACTTTGCCTAGACAAAATACTGTCTATGCCTTTATCCACCTTCTAAGAAAGAGAATGTACAAAGGGAGACATGTTGTAGCCACATATTTTTCCTAGTCCTTTTTAAAATTAATGGCTAATTTCTAATTAATTTTGTAAAAACAACAAACAAAAAATATAGAGAGAGACACACACATACACAAAGAGATCCAAAATTTTCTTACAGAAACAATTAAGTAAAAACAAAAAGCAATAAGCTAGAAATCAAAAAACCCTAGCGTAGTTTAGGGTTGCATTTGGTAGAGGCATTTCTAGTCTTCTCTCTCCCCAAACAACAAGCCGACGTGATGTTCTAGTCTTCTCTTTTCCCTTTCTCAAACACCGTGTAGAAGAGTAATGTAGCAAAAGTTAGAGGCTTATTATTTTATTTATTATTATTATTTTTTAACTTTCTATAATGCTACCTCTTTATTCTTTACATGCATTTTTCCTTTGATCTTCAATTTCTCTCTTTCTTTTTAAAGATATATTCCGTAATATTCTCATACATGCATCGTTCATCCTCATCTATTTATGTTTTTCTTACTTTTTTTTAACTCTTATGCGTTCTGTTTACTGAAGAAAAAAAAAAGAGAGAGACTAAATGAATGTGTAAAATATATGAAACAAAAAAAGAGAGAAGAGGGAGAGTGTAGCATACCTCGGGTGTGCAGGAGAGAGAGAGCTCGTTCTTTTACATTTTTTTTACATTATTAAGAGAGTAGAAGGAGATTAAAGAGCCTCAAAGAAAAAATGAGGAAAAAGAAGAAGGGTAGAAAAAACAAAGAAGAAAATGGGAGAGAGAGAGAAGTCTGAATAAGATAAAAGAGAGAAATAGGGGAGAAAAGAGAAAAGGAAAAAGAAAGTAGGTTTTCTTTAAAATGACTATTTTATTTCGAGAGAATTTTGTTTTCTTTTAAAGAAAAAATAAAAAAGAGAAATTTTTTTTTTCATATGTCATGTCTTACACATTTCTTATTACTAGCTAAAAACACATGCGATGCACTTGGAAACATGTAGTTTTAATTATCAAATAGTTCTAATTTAAAGTAAAAAATGATAGTATTTTTTATAATTGAGTTTGATATGCAAAACACTCATTAATTGACAAAAAAGAAGATTGATTTGGAGAAAATATTATTGTTGACATTATTCACTTGAATGTAAACATAAAAAATAAACATAATTATGAACTTTGCTAATAGTTACTTTTTAAAATATAGTATACTATTTATTAAAATTGTATTATTCGATAACAATTAAAATTAAAATATTATAAGAAAAAAATAGAATGATTTATATAAAAGATTATAACGATTAGATGTAGCTATATGTGAAAGAACATATTTATTCGTACTAACACCTTAACCCAAACACTAGCGTCTCATGGAAAGTTGAAGGGCAAAATGGGTGTGTAATTTAAAAAAAAAAATTTAAATACTCAAACATTAGAGATGATTTTGTGTGAAAGGTCTGTTTGTACAGACACCTCGAACCGAATAATCGTACCCCGTTAGAGGTGATCTTGTGTGAAAAGACATGTCTATCTGTATAGACACATCTCAACGGACACGTCGACCTGAACGGTTGGATTCCATTTGAGGTGACCTTGTATGAAATGATGTGTCTATGTAGATATATCTCAATGGACACATAAACCTGAACAGTCGTGTCCTGTAAGAATTCGAAAGGCAAAATGAGTATGAACTAAAAAGTTGAGGGCAAAATTGGAAGGTAAAAATTCTTCTCCATGCTCCCTTTTAATATAATATAGATTATTATTATTATATTTAAAAAAAGTGTGTGCAAAAATTGTCGCCGGTGGTTTTTTATATACCTTTTGTTCTCTTTATTTATATATATATATATATATAAACACGCAAATGTTTCTGATATTTTTAGATTCTGTTAATTTTTTTTCTTTATTCTTTCAATTCTATATTTTTTTTTTCTTTATTCTTTCAATTCTATTATTAATATTTTTGTTATTAAACTCACTTTCTGAATTAGATATTAGATTCATTACATTATGCTAGTTTGATTTAGATATGTGCTTTAAATTTTCATTTATAATACAGATTATTAATCATGTTATTTACCTTGTTAATTATGTTGGTCATGTAAATATCTTTCTTTGCAATATTTGGAGTTAGCATATTTAGCTTGTTGCCACTTTTCAAAAGAATCTCCGATGACGAAATCTAGAAATATTTGGGAGTCCGATTTTTTTTCTGAGGTGATGAATTGATTCTTTGGGAGTTCGAGATCAGTTCTAATATGTTTTTTTAAATTTGTATATTTCATTTTTTTTTGCTTGATTGCTACAATTTATGTTGTTGTAAATTGCATTTTATTTATTACGTTAATTTATCACTTTTCTTTTGTCTTTGTTTATTGTTTTTAAATCTCTTTAAAACATTTTTCTATCATTTATAGATTTATTTTCAAAACCTTAAATTTGTTTTTACAAAGGTTATTTTTCAAAGTTTTTATAATCTTTTAACAAAATCTATTTTTAATAAACCTTTTTTAAAATCACCTATGACGAAATCTTGAAATATTTGGGAGTTCTATTTTCTAGAATTCTTGAGGTTAGAAATTATAATTTGGAGTCCGAGATTTGATTCCAAGAAAAAATGAATTTATTAAAAATATATATTAAAAAAAATTCTCTTTTAATGGCTTCCAATGATTTGAGCAATGATAAAATTTTCTCATATTCTTGAGGTGAAGAATTATTCTTTAATTTTAGGAAAATTCTAATATGGTCTGCCCTCACTTATTTGATAATGTTTAAGGGATGAAAGATAAAATAAAACATTTGTTTTAAAATTAATTTTTACTAAAATACCATTTTTAAGTGCTTTTCTTTTTGGACAATTCAGTATAAAATTTTGACCATCATTTTTCTTTAACGAGTGTTGTGGGTTGCTGACAGCTTCTCCACACAAAAACAAATCTTGAACCCTAAAATCTAGTTTCACATACTTCTTTTTTAATTTATTTTATTATATTTTGGTGACCAATCCCACCATATAAAGAGGTTGGTAGCTACTCTTTTTTCTTTTATAAAATCTCTCTTTTTTTAGGATGTCGGGTGCTTCATATTACAAACACACGGCGACAAAGAGGTTCCACTCAACTTTTCATTAAAGAATGTTAGTGGTTTATGCTTTATCTTTCGGACAACTCTAATTCCAACCTCATTTGCATCACATTAAAATTTAAATGTCAAATCAAAGTTTGGCAAAGCAATAAAAGGGCATTCCATAAACTTTCTTTCAAAATAGTAAATGCATATTCTTTAGTCGTATTCCAAACAAAAGGCACAGTCTTAAACTCATTGAGAAGTGAAAGCTATGGTGCTAAAATCTTTAAATCAGCTAGCCCACGAAAAATTACAATGTCCCTTACCTTCTTAAGTGTCTGACAATCTCGAATAGCCTTAACCTTCTCATTATCCACTTCAACTACTTGAATAGACACTACGAAGAAACCAAGAAAATTAACCATTTTCATGCAAAAACTACATTTTCTAGAGTTAGCATACAATTTCTCCTTTGTATGTGTAGTGTATAAAAAAGTTTACTGCATATCAAGAGAAGAATTCTCTTCTCATTCAATTTTCTTAGTACTTTTTGAAGCAGTAACTTGCAAAATATATACACACAACCAAGGAAGCAATCATGCAGGTCTAATTACAAAAAAAATGGGAGATTTGGTAGTAAATCTCCTTGATGTTTGGGTACAGCCTTGATTAAAGGAGTTGTATCACGGATGAGAAGAATCAGCTTCATTTGAAAACTTCTGATATGGAAATAGGGACCCATATGGAAATAAGTGGTTTGCTGATTTGGACTGAAGAGATCCGTTGGTAATGAGCTGGTTGATTTGGTGAGTTGGTTTGGATCAATCAGCAAGGATTTTCTGCAAAGATTTTGTTCTGAATTTAATCAATTGACCATTGCTGAGTTATTTGAGGAGCTTGATTGTGGGCTGATTTATTGCTAATTGATTTATCATCTACAGGTGTGGCTATGGTTGCTATTGAAAGTTGTGGTGGAAGCTGTGGTGGTTTATCATCTTTCCTCAAATGATGGTAGTGGTAGAGCGGACAGTAAGTTTGCTTCTTAGTGATTTAAACAGTTGTGTAGATAAGGGTTTGACAAAATGGTAGTCCATGTCTATGTGTTTGGTTCTGGCATGAAATACTAGGTTAATTGACATATGTAGGGCACTAACATTGTCATAGTAGAGTTGAGGAGTTTGGAGAAGTCTTATTCCAATGTCTCTTAACACAAACGTGATCCATGTCATTTTAGCAGTGGTGATAGCCATGGCTCGATATTAAGCTTCAGAGCTTGATCGGGCCACAGTTGGTTGTTTCTTTGAGGACCAGAAGATACAGTTGGATCTTAAGAAAATGCAGTATTTTGTGGTACTTCGTCGAGTGTCTGGACAACCACCCCAATCTGCATCACTGAAGGCATACAAGTTTAGTGAGCTATGATGATAGAGAGTGATACCATAGTCTAGTGTTCCTTTTATGTATCTCAATATTCGTTTAACAGTCTTGAGATCCTTTAGAGTGGGTTTTTGAAGTTGTTGGCAAACACGGTTCACTGAATGAACAATGTCCGGTCGTGTAAGTGTGAGGTATTGTAAAGATCCAACGAGACTTCTGTATTCTGTGGGCATCTATGAGACTATTGTCATTTGGCTGGCTGAGAGCATGAATGGCCATAGGTGTGCTCATGGGAGAAGCTTCTGTCATCTTTGCCTTGTGGAGGAGATCCCTTGCATACTTGGTTTGTGATAGGGTGATTCCATTTGTGTGATAGTGCACTTCTATGCCCAAGAAAAAGTGGAGAGTTCCTAGATCTTTGATGGCAAATTCATTTCCTAGTTGCTGTATTAGTTGTTGGATGTGATCAGTATGCGTCCCTGTTACAATAATGTCATCAACATAGATAAGCATTAGTGTTAGCATAGAGTTTTGTCTAAAAATAAATAATGAAGGATCAGAAGTTGAGCATATGAATCCAATATACAGCCAGAAGTGTGATAGCCTATCAAACCAGGCTCGAGGAGCTTGCTTCAGACCGTAGATGGATTTCTTTAGTTTGCACGCATGTGTAGGTAGAGTTGGATGGCCAAATCCGGGGGGCTGTTCCATATAGACTTCTTCTTTAAGCTGTCCATGTATAAAGACATTTTTGACATCTAGTTGTCTGAGTGTCCATCTTGAGCTCACGGCTATTGCAAGTATGATTCTAATAGTGGTAGGCTTGATAACCGGGCTGAATGTTTCTTCATAATCCAATCCTTCTATTTGAGTGTAGCCTTGAGCTACTAATCGAGCTTTATGTCTTTCAATTGTCTTATCTTCCTTATATTTAGTCTTAAAAATCTACTTTGATCCAACTACATTGGTGTTATCTGGCCTTGGTGCAATGTCCCATATTTCATTTCTTTCTAATGCCTTTCTTTCATCTTGCATAGCGGTGTACCAGTGTGGAATAAGCATTGCCTTCTTGTAATTTTTAGGATCTGTAGTGTTGGTGACAGTGTGATTGATATTTTCCCTTTGAAGTGGCAGCAGCTAGTGTAGGATCAATGGTTGGGTCAGCTCCAAGCTTGTATCTAGTGATCATATGGTGCGTTTGTGAACTAGGCTTATTGTCCTTGTGAATGAGGGGTGTGGGAGGAGTATTGTGTGTACATGCACAAGAGATAGGTAGTTTAATAGATAGACACTGAGTAATATCAGAAAGTGTAGAAGAGTTAGTAATGATCCTTGGCTGAGATATAGTTGTGGGCTCCATGGTTGTATTGATGGAGTCACAAGCTTGATTGTCTAGGTTGATCACATTCTTTACGCTAGTTTCTGTGGATTGGTCATGACAGATTTGGGGGGTTGGTCTTTCCTCAACCAGTGCAGTCTCCTTGAGATTGGAACGCTGTTGTTCATTTTCATGAGGCGGATTGTTTAGTTGATTTTCTTCAGTTGGTGCACTTGTGAGTTGATCAGAACTGATTTGTGTAGAGGGTCTTCCCTCAATTTGAGCCATTCTATTTTCAATAGAACCTTGCTGCCTAGTTGGTTCAGTCAGCTGTCTTTCCTCACTCTGCACTATTCTGCAGAAACTGTTTTCAACGCTAGATGAATGATAATGCGCTGGAGTTGGTTCCCTCTCCTCACTGTTGATAGAATCTCCACAGCATCCTTGGTGCTGTCTTAAGGGTTGTATGCTTGAAGTATGTTGTAATGATGAATTCAATTGTTCCTCTTCCGGTGGTGATGTTCAATTGTCTAGTCCTGCAAAATTGGTGACTACCAAAGGTCTAGAACACTCTTGTTTATTGTTAGTGCAGTTTTTATCAAAAGGAAAAACAGTTTCATCAAACACCACATGTCGTGAGATGTATACTCTATTATTTGAGGTGTCTAGACATCGAAAGCCTTTATGAAAATTACTATATTCTATGAAGACGCAAGGATAGGTACGTTTCGAGAGTTTGTTTGGAGTGTAGTTTCTAAGGTAAGGGAAACATAAGCAACCAAAAGTTCTAATATGCTTGTAGGAAGGTTCCTTTTTGTAGAATTTGGCATAAGGAGTAAGCATGTCAATGGATTTAGATGGCATAATATTAATAAGATAGACTGCTGTTAGGATCCCATCAACCCAATACTTTGAGGGAAGATTAGCTTAGAACAGAAGACTAAGTCCGATTTCAACTATATGCCTATGTTTCCGTTCTGCAACTCCATTTTGTTGGGGAGTGCGAGGATAGGAGCACTGATGATGGATGCCATGTTGTTCAAGATGATTTTTTAAGGCTAAAGAAGTGAACTCTCCTCCTTCGTCGCTTTGTAGTATCTTTATTTTCCTTTCAAGTTGGTTCTCTACTTCCATTTGGAATTTCACAAAACAAGCAAACAAATCGGATTTTCTTTTTAAGGGAAACAACCATGTGAATCTAGAATGATCGTCAATGAAGCTAGCATAGTATCTAAATTGTTGACAAGATAAAACTGGAGAAGGTCCCCAAAGGGCACAATGAATTTTGTCTAAAGGATGATAGCTTATTTTATCATTTAAATTAAAGGGAAGCTTACAACTCTTACTTAATTGGCAGCAAACACACACAGAATTTTCTTTCTTCCAATGTGACACTTGAACAAGGTTTTTGTCACATAGAAGTTTCAACGATTTGCCATTGATATGGCCCATTCTCTTGTGCCAAATGGAGTAGGGGGCCTTATTTGAAGAAGTCATAACTATGAAGGCTTGAGGACTAAAGTTTTTGGCTGCAAGAGCATACAAACCTTTGTCTTCAAATCCCTTGGCTAGCACTTGTCCCTATGAGTTCTTAATCACAAAGGTATTAGCATCAAAAGTGATAGTACAATTATTATCTCGAGTTAATTGGCTAATAGATAGAAGATTTTTCTTTATCTCAGGAACTACTAAAACTTTGTTAAGAGTAAGATCTCCATTTTCAGATTTTAGAGCAGTGTTTCCTATGTGTGATATGTGCAATCCTTCACCATTTCCTACATACAATTTTTCCTTTCCTAAGTAGGGTTTTGAGAGGGATACATTACCAGGATCATTGGTGCTATGGGAAGAGGCTCCGGAGTCAGCATAGAATATTGAATCAGTCGGTTCTTCCAAAGTGAAGGCTGCCAATGCCTTAGGAATGTCATCCGATTGGAAGGCATGGTCGAAACGATTCCAGCATTGTAAAGTTGTATGGTTTGACTTTCCACAGATTTGACATCTGATGTTTCATTCAACTGAAGCTGCAGGAGGACTTTGTGTCATTGGTGTATTATTTGCTGGAGAGCTGGAATTGATGTTTTGTTGGATTGTTGATCTACTTCGGTAGAAACCTCTGCCTTTGGATACAAATCCTTTGCTACGTCTTCTGCCCCTACCTTTTTGTACATAGAAAGCTTGATTTTGGTTGGGCACAAGTGATTTGATCTCCTCTTCCTCAGCAAGTAGCTGTTGATCTTAGGTCTTTAGAGCAAGTATGAACTAATTATAGCTGGGATATGGAGGGTTTGACAGCATTGCAGTCCTAAATTCTTTATATTTGACTCCAAGTCCCGTTGCTAAGTGGAACACCTTCTCCAAATCATCTAGGGGTTTCTTCATTTCTGAAAGTTTATCACAAAGACTTTTAAATTTCTTTAAATATTCATCCAAACTCATGTTACCTTTCCTCAAGTTTAGGATGGATTCATTGAGATGGATTTCATTTTCCTTTGTCATCGTCAGCAGCAGATCTTCAAGGGATTTCCACACCTGTTGTGCATTTTCGGAATCCTCTAACATAGCAAGCACATCCTCACTTATGGTTCCCAAAAGACAGGCAATTAGGAGTCCATCGTTGTTGAGCCATATGCTATATCGTGGATTGATCTTGGAGGTGCCATCAGTATCTTTCAGGTGGTATTCCAGTCCTAGATTGCACACAAGAGGGAGAACTTGTAATTTCCACAAGAGGTAGTTGGAGAATGTTAGTTTAATGGATACAAGGCTGGTGCATTGATGAAAAGTTTGAATTGACAAAGTAGTTTTTTATTTGGCCATGAGAATGAATGAATTTTGGACAATACACGGCTTCCTTTGGTTATGGCTCTGATACCATAAAAAAAAATTACTGCATATCAAGAGAAGAATTCTCTTCTCGTTCAATTTTCTTAGTGCTTTTTGAAGCAGTAACTTGCAAAATATATACACACAACTAAGGAAGCAATCATGCGGTTCTAATCACAAAACAATGTGAGATTTGGTAGTAAATCTACTTGATGTTTGAGTACAGCCTTGATTAAAGGAGCTGTATCACGGATGAGAAGAATCAGCTCCATTTGAAAACTTCTGATATGGAAATAGGGACCCATATGGAAATAAGTGGTTTGCTGATTTGGACTGAAGAGATCCG
>JAOANK020570773.1:0-12169 GCA_026257165.2 Telfairia occidentalis
TTTTGATTTTTTATTTGTGAAATTAAAAATACAAAATTAAAATGGAAAAGAAAAGATAGTGGAAAATCACATGTTTCACTTACTTCTTCCATTTTTGCCACCTTGCATACATGCACTTCCTCCATGGAAATGTGTCAAGCATGTAAGCAAAGTTTTGTGAATGAAATTGCCTTTATAAGAACATCAATTTCGTGCATAAGGAGAGTTTGATGAAGAGGTTGAATTTTTGCCACCAAAATAGGAAGTTCAAGTATTGAACTTTAAGCCAACCTTCACCATTTCTGCACAAAATTTACCAATCAAGGGATCCCACAATCCCATTCCTTGGCTGGAGAATAGTCAGCAAGACACTAGTGGTGGTCCAGTAGCTGATTGGAGCCCATTCCCGCCGTTGAAAGAGGAGAAATCGAACTACAAGAGATTAGTATTCTAGTTCACTGTTTTTCTCTTCTACAAGCATGATTTTCCATAATTATTTTGATCTAATTAGAGTGTATAGATCCTTTTTTCGCTGTGCATGCATGTTGATGTATCCTTCATTTAGGAACATTTTCGACACTTCGGCGTGATAGGGGGGTGGGTCACGAGTTCTTAAGTTTACTTTACTGTTTCATAGTTTGTTTTTCAATTCTCAATCACACTTGAGGACCATTTTGTACATTTCGACACGATCGAGGGGGGGCTAACTTGTTCTTAAGTTCACTTTACTATTTTTAACTTCTCAATGACACTTTAGGACCATTTTCGACACTTCGGCGCGATAAGGGTGTGGGTCACGAGTTCTTAAGTTTAGTTTACTGTTTTGTAGTTTATTTCTATGTTCTCAACGACACTTTAGGACCATTTTCGACACTCTAGCGCGATAGGGGTGTCGGTCACGAGTTCTTAAGCTTACTTTACAGTTTGGTAGTTTGTTTTTAAGTTCTCAATCACACTTTAGGACCATTTTGCACATTTCGACGCAATCCAGGGGTGGCTAACCTTTTCTTAAGTTCATTTTACTATTTTTAATGTCTCAATGACACTGTAGGACCATTTTTGACACTTGGGCGTGATAGAGGATAGGTCCCGAGTTCTTAAGTTCAGTTTAGTGTTTTATTGTTTGTTTGTAAGTAATCAATAACACTTTAGCACCATTTTTGACACGTCGGTGTGATAGGGGTGTGGGTCACGAGTTCTTAAGTTTACTTTACTGTTTCGTAGTTTGTTTTTAAGTTCTCAATAACACTTTAAGACCATTTTGGACATTTCGACGCGATCGAGGGGTGCCTAACTTGTTCTTAAGTTCACTTTACTATTTTTAACTTCTCAATGACACTTTAGGACCATTTTCGACACTTAGGCGTGATAGGGGGTGACTCACGAGTTCTTAAGTTCACTTTAGTGTTTCATAGTTTGTTTTTCAATTCTCAATGACAGTTTAGGACCATTTTCGACATTTCGGCACAATAAAGGGGGGTCACGAGTTCTTAAGTTTCTTTTACTGTTTCGTACTTTGTTTTTAAGTTCTCAATCAAACTTTAGGACCATTTTGGACATTTCGACGCGATCGAGGGGTGGCTAACTTGTTCTTAAGTTCACTTTACTATTTTTAACTTCTCAATGACACTTTAGGACCATTTTCGACACTTCGGTGCGATAGGGAGCTGGGTAAGGAGTTCTTAAGTTTACTTTACTGTTTCGTAGTTGGTTTTTAAGTTCTCAATCACACTTTAGGACCATTTTCGACACTTCGGCGCGATAGGGGGGGGTAAGGAGTTCTTAAGTTTACTTTACTGTTTCGTAGCTTGTTTTTAAGTTCTCAATCACACTTTAGGACCATTTTTTACATTTCGACGCGATCGAGGGGTTGCTAACTTGTTCTTAAGTTCACTTTACTATTTTTAACTACTCAATGACACTTTAGGATAGTTTTTGACACTTCGGCATGATAGGGGGGTGGGTCACGAGTTCTTGAGTTCACTTTAGTGTTTCATAGTTTGTTTCTATATTCTCAATGACACTCTAGGACCATTTTCGACACGCTGGCGCGATAGGGGGGTGGGTCACGAGTTCTTAAGTTAACTTTAGTGTTTCGTAGCTTGTTTTATGTTATCAATGATAGTTTAGGACCATTTTCGACAATTTAGCGCGATAGGGGGGTGGGTCACGAGTTCTTAAGTTTACTTTACTGTTTCGTAGTTTGTTTCTATGTTCTCAATGACAGTTTAGGACCATTTTCGACACTCTAGCACGATAGGGGTGTGGGTCACGAGTTCTTAAGCTTACTTTACTGTTTGGTAGTTTGTTTTGAAGTTCTCAATCTCCATTTAGGACCATTTTGGACATTTCGATGCGATCGAGGGGTGGCTAACCTTTTCTTAAGTTCACTTTACTATTTTTAATTCTCAATGACACTTTAGGACAATTTTGGACACTTGGGCGTGATAGGGGATAGGTCACGAGTTCTTAAGTTCAGTTTAGTGATTCATTGTTTGTTTTTAAGTACTCAATAACACTTTAGGACCATTTTTGACACTTGGGCGTGATAGGGGATAGGTCACGAGTACTTAAGTTCAGTTTAGTGTTTCATTGTTCGTTTTTAAGTACTCAATAACACTTTAGGACCATTTTTGACACATCGGCGCGAGAGGGTGTGGGTCAAAAGTTCTTAAGTTTACTTTACTGTTTCGTAGTTTGTTTTGAAGTTCTCAATAACACTTTAAGACCATTTTGGACATTTCGATGGGATCGAGGGGTGGCTAACTTGTTCTTAAGTTCACTTTACTATTTTTCACGTCTCAATGACACTTTAGGACCATTTTCGACACTTAGGTGTGATAAGTGGTGACTCACTAGTTCTTAAGTTCACTTTAGTTTTTCGTAGTTTGTTTTTAAGTTCTCAATGATAGTTTAGGGGCATTTTCGACATTTCGTCACAATAAGGGGTGGGTCACGAGTTCTTAAGTTTCTTTTACTGTTTCGTAGTTTGTTTTTAAGTTCTCAATCACACATTAGGACCATTTTCGACATTTCGACGCGATCGAGGGGTGGCTACCTTGTTCTTAAGTTCATTTTACTATTTTTAACTTCTCAATGACACTTTAGGACCATTTTCGACCCTTCGGCGCGATAGAGGAGTGAGTAAGGAGTTCTTAAGTTTACTTTACTGTTTCGTCGTTTGTTTTTAAGTTCTCAATCACACTTTAGGACCATTTTGGACATTTCGACGCGATCGAGGGTTGGCTAACTTATTCTTGAGATCACTTTACTATTTTTAACATCTCAATGACACTTTAGGACCATTTTCAACACTTAGGCGGGATAGGGGGTGGGTCACAAGTTCTTCGGTTCACTTTAGCATTTCGTAGTTTGTTTTTAAGTTCTCAATGACAGTTTAGGACAATTTTAGACACTTCGGTGCAATAGGGGGGTGGGTCAAGAGTTCTTAAGTTTACTTTACTGTTTCGTAGTTTGTTTTTAAGTTCTCTATCACACTTTAGGACCATTTCACACATTTCGACGCGATCGAGTGGTGGCCAACTTGTTCTTAAGTTCACTTTACAATTTTTAACTTCTTAATGAGACTTTAAGACCGTTTTCGACACTTCTGCATGATAGGGGGGTGGGTCACGAGTTCTTAAGTTCACTTTAGTATTTCGTAGTTTGTTTCTATGTTCTCAATGACACTTTAGGACCATTTTCGACACTCTGGCGCGATATGGGTTGGGTCACGAGTTATTAAGCTTACTTTACTATTTAATAGTTAGTTTTTAAGTTCTCAATCACACTTTAGGACCATTTTGGACATTTCGATGCGATCGAGGGCTGGCTAACTTGTCCTTAAGTTCACTTTACTATTTTTAACTTCTCAATGACACTTTAGGACCATTTTCGACACTTCAGCGCGATAAGGAGCTGGGTAAGGAGTTCTTAAGTTTACTTTACTGTTTCGTAGTTTGTTTTTAAGTTCTCAATCACACTTTAGGACCATTTTCGACACGTCGGCGCGATAGGGGTGTTGGTCACGAGTTCTTAAGTTTACTTCACTAATTCTTAGTTTGTTTTTACGTTCTCAATCACACTTGAGGACCATTTTGGACATTCGACGCGATCGAGGGGTGGCTAACTTGTTCCTAAGTTCACTTTACTATTTTTAACTTCTCAATAACACTTTAGGACCATTTTCGACTCTTCGGCGCGATAGGGGTGTGGGTCACGAGTTCTTAAGTTTACTTTACCGTTTCGTAGTTTTGTTTTAAGTTCACAATCACACTTTAAGACCATTTTGGACATTTCGACGCGATCGAGGGGTGGCTAACTTGTTCTTAAATTCACATTACTATATTTAACTTCTCAATGACACTTTAGGACCATTTTCCACACTTAGGCGTGATAGGGAGTGGGTCAAGAGTTATTAAGTTCACTTTAGTTTTTCGTAGTTTGTTTTTAAGTTCTCAATGAGAGTTTAGGACCATTTTCGACATTTCGGCGCAATAGGGGGTTGGTCACGAGTTCTTAAGTTTATTTTACTGTTTCGTAGTTTGTTTTTAATTTCTCAATCACACTTTAGGACCATTTTGGACATTTCGACGCGATAGAGGGGTGGCCAACTTGTTCTTCAGTTCACTTTACTACTTTTAACTTGTCAATGACACTTTAGGATGGTTTTCGACACTTCTGCATGATAGGGGGGTGGGTCATGAGTTCTTAAGTTCACTTTAGTGTTTCGTAGTTTGTTTTTATGTTCTCAATGACACATTAGGACCATTTTCGACACTCTCGCCCAATAGGAGGTTGGGTCACGAGTTCTTAAGTTTACTTTACTGTTTCGTAGTTTGTTTTTAAGTTCTAAATCACACTTTAGGACCATTTTGGACATTTCGACGCCATCAAGGGGTGGCTAACTTGTTCTTAAGTTCATTTTACTATTTTTAACTTCTCAATGACACTTTAGGACCATTTTTGACCTTGGGCGTGATAGCGGGTGGGTCACGAGTTCTTAACTTAAGTGTTTCGTAGTTTGTTTTTAAGTTCTCAATCACACTTTAAAACCATTTTCGACACTTCGGCGCGATAGGGGGGTGGGTCAGGAGTTCTTAAGTTTACTTTACTGTTTCGTAGTTTGTTTTTAAGTTCTCAATCACAATTTAGGACCATTTTTGACATTTGGATGTGATCGAGGGGTGTCTAACTTGTTCTTAAGTTCAGTTTACTTTTTTTTAACTTCTCAATGACACTTTAGGACCATTTTCGACACTTCAGCGTGATAAGGGTGTGGGTCGCGAGTTCTTATGTTCACTTTAGTGTTTCGTAGTTTGTTTTTAAGTTCTCAAACATACTTTAGGAAAATTTTCTACACTTCAGCGCGATAGGGTGGTGGGTCACGAGTTCTTAAGTTTTCTTTACTGTTTCGTAGTTTGTTTTTAAGTTTTCAATCACACTTTAGGGCAGTTTGGTACATTTAGACGCGATTGAGGGTTGGCTAACTTGTTCTTCAGTTCACTTTACTATTTTTAACTTCTCAATGACACTTTAGAACTATTTTCGACACTTGGGCCTGGGAGGGGGGTGGGTCACGAGTTCTTAAGTTAACTTAAGTGTTTCGTAGTTTGTTGTTAAGTTCTCAATCACACTTTAGGACCATTTTCGACACTTCGGCGCGATAGGGAGGTGGGTCACGAGTTCTTAGGTTTATTTTGTTGTTTTGTAGTTTGTTTTTAAGTTCTCAATCACACTTTAGGACCATTTCGGACATTTCGACGCGATCGAGTGGTGGACAACTAGTTCTTAAGTTCACTTTACTATTTTTAACTTCGTAATGACACTTTAGGATCGTTCTCGACACTTCTGCATGATAGGGGGGTGGGTCACGAGTTCTTAAGTTCACTTTAGTGTTTTGTAGTTTGTTTCTATGTTCTCAATGACACTTTAGGACTATTTTGGACATTCTGGCGCGATAGGGGGGTGGGTCACGAGTTCTTAAACTTACTTTACTGTTTCTTAGTTTGTTTTAAGTTCTCAATCACACTTCAGGACCATTTGGGACATTTCGACACGATCGAGGAGTGGGTAACTTGTTCTTAACTTTACTTTACTATTTTTAACTTCTCAATGACACTTTAGGACCATTTTGGACACTTGGGCGTGATAGGGGATGGGTCACGAGTTCTTAAGTTCGCTTTAGTGTTTCATTGTTTGTTTTTAAGTTTTCAATCATACTTTAGGACCATTTTTGAAACATCGGTGCGATAGGGGTGTGGGTCACGAGTTCTTAAGTTTACTTTACTATTTCGTAGTTTGTTTTTAAGTTCTCAATCACACTTAAGGACCATTTTGGACATTTCGACGCGATCGAGGGGTGGGTAACTTGTTCATAAGTTCATTTTACTATTTTTAACTTCTCAATGACACTCTAGGACCATTTTCGACACTTCGATGCTATAAGGGTGTGGGTCACGAGTTCTTAAGTTTACTTTACTGTTTCGTAGTTTCTTTTTAAGTTCTCAATCACACTTTAAGACCATTTTGGACATTTTGAAGCGATCCAGGGGTGGCTAACTTGTTCTTAAGTTCACTTTACTATTTTTAACTTCGCAATGACACTTTAGGACCATTTTCGACACTTGGGCCTGAGAGGGGGGTGGGTCACGAGTTCTTAAGTTAATTTAAGTGTTTCGTAGTTTGTTTTTTATGTTCTCATTGTAGTTTAGGACCATTTTAGACACTTCGGCGCGATGGTGGTGTGGGTCAGAAGTTTTTAAGTTTACTTTACTGTTTCATAGTTTGTTTTTAGGTTCTCAATCACACTTTAGGACCATTTTGGACATTTCGACGCGATCAAGGGGTGGCTAAGTTGTTCTTAAGTTCACTTTACTTTTTTTAACTTCTCAATGACACTTTAGGACCATTTTCGACACTTCGGCGTGATAGGGGGGTGTGTCACGAGTTCTTATGTTCACTTTAGTGTTTCGTAGTTTGTTTTAAAGTTCTCAAAGATACTTTAGGACAATTTTTGACACTTCAGCGCGATAGGGTGGTGTGTCACGAGTTCTTAAGTTTTCTTTACTGTTTCGTAGTTTGTTTTTTAGTTCTCAATCACACTTTAGGACCATTTTGGACATTTCGACGCGATCGAGGGGTTGCTAACTTGTTCTTAAGTTCACTTCACTATTTTTAACTTCTCAATGACACTTTAGGACCATTTTTGACACTTGGCCGTGATAGGGGGTGGGTCACGAGTTCTTATGTTTGCTTTAGTGTTTTGTAGTTTGTTTTTAAGTTCGCAATCACAATTTAGGACCATTTTCGACACTTCGGCGCGATAGGGGGTGGGTCACTAGTCTTAAGTTTACTTTACTGTTTCGTAGTTTGTTTTTAACTTCTCAGTCACACTTTATGACCATTTTGGATATTTCAACGCGATCGAGAGTTGGCTAAGTTGTTCTTAAGTTCACTTTACTATTTTTAACTTCTCAATTACACTTTAGGACCATTTTCGACACTTCGGCGTGATAGGGGGTGGGTCGGCTAATCAAGCTATCTCTCGACGTCATCGTAGAACGTCGGAAGAACATCCACGAATTTGTATCATTATTTTTGCATATTTTTTGCCGACGTTTTTTTTAAATGTCGGCAGAAAGCAGATATCGCCGACGTTTTCCTTAAGCGTCAGCATATTTTTCTTAATCACCGACTCCAATCAATCGTCGGCAGATACTCAACTTGAGCCGACGTGTAAGTAAACGTCTGGTGAAAACAAGATAACCTTGCGCTTTGGTTAAAACGCCGGCATATATTATCCCGACTGGCTTTTACCGACGTTATTGTCGACTTTTTTTTACGTCGGTGTATAACTTCCCCGACGTTTTTATAATATCTACTGATATTTAATTACGTCGGTAATAATCAATTCTATTGTAGTGAACTTGGAATACGAAGAGACTCCAGTTCACATCTTGGCAAGAGAAAAGAAGTCACTTCGTAATGGAAAAATAAACTTAGTGAAGGATCTTCAGAGGAATCAACAAATGGAAGAAGCTACAAGGGAGTGAGAGACGAAATGAGAGCCAAATACCCTTATCTATTTAGGACAGAAGGAACTTTCGAGGACAAAAGTTCTTAAGGGGGGGAGAATGTAATATCCCAAGATTGTACGTAAATATTATAGAAAATTTCATGTTGAATTTTAATTTTAAGGTCCTATATTAGATTTAATTTTCCAAGTCTCAATTCAATAAATTAAATTTTTTCAATAAATCTTATTGGCTATTAAATAAATATCTAAACAATGAAATTTCTAAGAATAAAATAATAATAAATACAAAATATATGTTTTTAATAAGGAAGATCTAGAAAGTTGAAGAATATATGATTTTAACAAGAAAAATGTAGAAAGTTAGTGAGAAAATTAAATAAATAAATAAAGATTATAGAAAAAAATCTAGAAAGTTGGAGGAAAAAAAAAATAAAGATTATGGGAAGAAAAATCTAGAAAGTTGGAGAGAAAATTAAAAAAATAAATAAAGATTAGAGAAAGAAAAATCTAGAAACTTGGAGTTCCCTATAAATAGAAGAGAATGGGTTCATTTTGGGAACAAAAACTAGGAAGCCTCTCATCCCCTCTTGGCACAAGATCAAACCATAAGAAATAGTTAGGAATAAATAGGATCACGATGAAGGTAAGTAGTTGATCTCACTCTCTCTTTAAGTTTCTTATATGGTAGTTTGCCTTTGTTAGGTTGCATCAATTATGTTATGTTATGTTAAAACACGTTTCTTTATAAGGGACCCATGCATTATGTATGTTCATGATCGTGTCTAGATCAAGTTATTTTTAGGTATAGGCTACGCTTCCAATGCTAGCAGGGTATGTATGGTTGCACCCCTTTAGACCCAACCTTACGTTATGCTTATGTTAGGGGCTAGTAGGGTATGTATGGTTGCACCCCTCTAGACCCAACCTTACGTTATACTTATGTTAGGGGCAAGTAGGGTGTGTATGGTTGCACCCCTCTTGTCCCATCTTACGTTTATGTTAACAGTTGATGTCAGATGTGACTGTAGCTCTACTGACTACATGCCACTACTAATCATCAGATGATTTAGTTTTGATTAAGTCTACATCTTCCTATCAGGGTAGTGGAACTCATGTTGGAAGTGTAACTGATTATCTCATGTTATGATAAGTTCATGTTTTAGGTCCTAATCATATATTTTTATGACACGTTGCATGTTACTGCACATTTGGGCACTACCATAGCTAAGAGCTACTTGCTGGGTATATCATATACACATCCTATTTTACAGTCTTTGCAGGTAAGGACACAGCATAGGTGGCATGACTAGACGTAACTTAAGGGGCAAACCATCAAACTCACTGTTTTGGTCATATATGCACTTCGCTAACATTTTATGGATCCTGGTGTTTTGTAAAAGAAACTTTTGTAAAGTCTTTACTACTTGATTAATAAAAGTTTTTATGAGTTCTTTTAAAAAAAATTGACCAAAACTATCGAAAAGTCTAGGTATACATATCGTAGCAGTCGGACCTTGTTATGTAAGGGTCAGGTCCTTACAAAAACTGCCAGAGGAGAAGGAGAAGCTGAGCTCCGAGGTGGAAGCTCAACCCTCACACGCTGATTCGAAGGACTGGCACCATCCGCTTCTCGGGCGTGTTTCTCGCATTACTTCCTCTAGAAAGAAAACAACCGAGTAGGTGATAGCACTATAAAAAGTGCTATTTTAGGACCTACATTATGGTAGTTTTGTGCACTCTGAGGTGTTCTTTGATACTTTTATTGTTGAATTTGTAGGAACCGGGCAGTAATAGGCGAAAATATGGATATGGGCAGTTCAGGTTGAAAAGCAGACCCAAGAAGAGAAAAAACAGACAAAAATAAAAGAAACGGGTCCCAAATTAAGTGAAGACAAGAGAGCGCAGCGTCTCAACGCTGTTCAATGGCGTTAAGATGCTGAAAAGTTGAAAAGATAGAAGCCTTTAGCGCGTGCACATGCGCACAGGAAGACGTCACAGCGTTGAGACAGCACAAGCGTACGCGCAAGCACGCCATATGCCTAGACACCCAGCGGCGTTGAGATATAGCTCAACGCGAGCTCGACGTACACATGCTCATCTGCACATGCGCAATTGCTAGACGCACGCCCAACTACTACCTTTGAAGTAGCGTTGAGATGCTACTTCTTAGCATCTCAACGCTACGCCACTTTGACTGCTCCTCGCAGCAGATGTTATGCGATTACTGCAATGTACATGTCAGTTTTAGTATAGTGAATTTAAGTGTCGAGTGTCATCCTTGGGATTAGATTTCTAGTTTGATTAATTACCAGAGATAGTCACATCTCTAAGGAAATCATTATAGAAAGTAAAGCTAAATTACACTACTTCTACTCCTAGATAGATGGAGGAAATATAAGGAAAGCGTGCCTTAACTCTAATTGACATGCTTTGTGATACTAAACTTTACTAACAACGAACTTTTCTATCACCATGCAACTATAAGCTAGGATTAACTAACGTTTGGTTCCCCCTCTCGAGGTTACCTAGTCTTTCACTAAGCACAAATTCAACCTCTCGGTCTACTAACTATACACTAGCAAGGCATTACGAACTACCCATCGATTATCACCCTTTAAGAGACCCATTGTGATCCCATCCTTTCTCAAGCTCAGGGCAATCCTGCTTGTCATCAGGGTTCACAGCAGACCCACTAGAGATAACAATACATGCTTTTATAAAAATAAACTTTTGCTCGGCACGTTGGCCTACTACAGTCATGCATTCGAGATCTAAGCGAAGCCTTACTCTATTGAGCTACAACTTAAATCATGCAAACATTCAATCCTTGATCAAAAGATTAAAATCATTAAGCAAGCAAATACATGAATAATCACAAGGGATAAGAAAAAGTCCATAAAATTAATAAAGCATAAAAACATCACAAAACATTACAATGCGTTAAGGCGAAATCCTGCCACTCAAATTCACAACTAAAAACAGAGACTCAGTCAAAAAATTACAAATTGAAACTGAATCTACAAAGATAAAGAAAAACTCCCAAAGACGCATGCCACACTCGTTTCTGATGTGAAGCTTGCAATCCCGAGCATCGGATCGCTTTGAGAACTCCATGTGAAGCTTGCAATCCCGAGCCTCAGATCGCTTTGAGAACTCCATGGGAAGCTCCCTCTCCCTCTAAAAACTCGTGCTCCAAGGTGTAGTCTCAACTCTCCAAATGGCCTCCCTCAATTCGAAATGAAAAATGACCTTATGTTGAGCATTCAGCCCGCAGCGTCGAGATGCTAAAAACCAGTGTCTCAACACTGGTTCAGAGCTGCAGAAAGATCGAGGCGCGCGGTGGCTGGTGAGCGTGTGATCATTAATGGCGTCGAGATGTTGCAAAGTACAAGCGTGCGACTGGGATGGCGCACGCGTTGCGCTCGCGCATATGTGGCAATGAGGTGGGCATTGAGCACACCTTGGCGGCGTTGGATGCATGCATGAGGATGTGTGAAGGTGGGCGGAGGGATGCTCCTAGCTGACGGTGGAGGGGTTCACGCACGTTGGAGCACGCATGTGCGCATGGGTGATGACTGTGCTAATGGGCATTGAGCGCACACGTTGGGACATTCCGCTTAGTGCCACCTGCTAATGGACTCGCGCACAGGCCTGTTCTTCAATTGTTCTATGAAGTTGAGATTCTGTTGAGCATCATCTCGACACTGATGATCTCAGCATCAGAATTCCAGAAAATCCAAGTGTCTCAACACTACTTGCTCGGGTATACATGTATTTTGGTCTCCTTTCTTCTTTCCTTAGCCAAATTTAGTCTTGTTAAAATTGTTTTTTTACCCGAACAAACGTGAATTCATATTTTCATCAATTTATGCTCGGTACCTACAAATTAACACAAAAACACATGAAAGCTCCAAAATTAACTACCAAAAGTAGCCAAAATTAAGCCTAAGGATAACACATTTTTGTATGCTATCAACTGCACCGCAAAACGCATGTTTTGCGTTATTTGGCAAAGGGATAGCGTCGAGACACTATCACCTAGCATCTTGATGCTGCCAGTAGATTGTAGAAATGCTGGGTTTTTATGTCCTAAAACTCATTGGCATGTAAACATATTCTATCATCAATAAAGTAGTTATTGAAGTTATTCAG
>JAOANK020570970.1:0-12168 GCA_026257165.2 Telfairia occidentalis
ATTTTTAATGAATACTAATATATCATAGATACACCAATGTTATATTTAAATGAATTTTGAATGAGTGCTGATAAACTATTGATACACGAATGTAATACTTGTATTGTATTTTGAACAAATTATGATATATTACTGATACACTAATGATGTACTTATAATGCATTTTGAAGTAGTACTAACATACAATTAAAATACCAATATTATACTTTAACTATATAATGTTATACTCATTTTTGCTATATTAACAATATCATTGATATTCTTTTTTAACTCTAAATCTGGTATATTAGTTAATGATATGAAGTAGATCTGTTAGTTAATATAGCAAATTAAATGTAACTGATATATACCAAATCATATCAAAATTTCAAAAATAGAACAAATTAAGTGATCTAATTTATATTTGGTATCTTAGTTGACACAATTAATACCATTAAGATAATTAAGATATACCATGATAAAACCTAAATAAAACCATTGAAATTGAACTAGTTGAATGAAAACAATTTTGCATCAAAAGGATACAAAATAACAAAAATAATATTCACTATAATCGAACAAACAACATTCATCATAATACAATTACAAACATGATACACTTTATATTTGGTATATTAGTTATTTTATATTTGGTATATCAATTGATTGATATACCACATATAAAGTATATCAATCCCAAATATAAAGTATATCAATTGATTGATATACCAAATATATAGTATATTACATATACTTGCTGATACACATATGAGGATAAAACGGGAATAATAAAAAATGTGGAAATCAGATTTACAAATTTTGCTAGATTTGCAAATTTGAAAAACCTTTACTACATTGCAAATACTTTTATGGTTTTTGCTACCCATGACAATTTCTCTTAAAATAACCTTATGACCGTTACTACATGCATGCATCCGAAACTTAAAATATTTCAATGTAGGTTTCCAAGTGTAAAACTTACATTCAAATACTTTTAAGCACAAAGTTAAAATTTCAAATCTTGAATTGGGATCGCAAGGAAAAACACAATAAAAACATGAAAAAAACTAACAAAGCTTAACACACTTGAGCTTCAAAATCCATAAACCCTTGACTTAATGCAGAATTAAATAACTCATGACCATAGCACATAGGAACCCTTGCTCATCATCCACCACCATAGTTATTACCATTAATTAAAAAAATGTTTAAAAGAAAATGTTAAGTATTTTTACAAATACCCAGTATGTAACCCAACTTATGTGGTTGGACCTACAAACGTGCACAATCATGCAACTCATGGTATGAACATTTGGGTTTTATTCTTCATCTATCGACAGTATACTCTTCTTCTCATGCCTAATGAACAATCCTTTCAGTGTGGGAGGTAGTTGTCACTTGCATATAAATCATGGTTTCATAGTAACATAGTTCATTCAAGATCCCACATACATACGATAGAAACTTAATATTGTATAACATGAATGCTATACAATACTATTCAATATCACAACAAATCTTAGCAGATCAACTTAAGCATGCCGACATTTACATGATAAAATGGCACTACAAAACATCAATATTATATATGCAAATATGTTACCACACTTCTCATAGTATACTAAACATACATGACATATTACACTATTCATTGAGATATTCTACACCGACATGTATTAAAGCATACACTCATCATCTGACCTAAGCCCTTAACGGGTCAGTAAGTGAAGTCACTTACCTCAAGAGAGTACTACACTTTCCCTAAAGAACCGGTCAAAGTTAGCTCGGTCAACCTAAAGTCAGACATGAATACATTTTAGGAAATTATATTAAGACTAATATTTAATGAATTTTGAGGTTAGATCTAAGGATATAAAGTCAGTGGAAGCTTATTGTCCAGCACCAACCCCATGCGACGCCGTACGTGCCGGCCGAGTTTTGAGTCACACACCCTCAGATCTGAAACTACAAGTTACCAGAAGTCCAACACTTCTAGCCATTGTCGATCTAAGCCTTCACGTGCCCACAGGCGCCATCGAAAGTTGGCACGTGTGGCCCACTGGATTTGCACTTTGTGTGTAGCCTCATCGTTGCTCCATTTCATGTTTCTCTTCTACCAACGTATAGATCTGGTCCTTGTGATTCTTTTCTATCCTTCGCCGTTCACAAAAACCCATTTTTTAGTCAAAAAAAGAGTGAAAAAATATGAGTTAAGAGAGATAACGCGTGAGAGAGTGTGTGCAGCCACTGTAGGTATTGTTCACACCGTCAGCACCCCTCTCGAGCTACATAGAATAAATCTAATGGAAAGCCTATGAGAAAATCGAGAAGGAGAGAAAAAAATAAAAAAAGTACCTACACCGTGAGGAGAACTATGTCGAGCCGCTACCTTCATCAGCTAAACACTAGTGATTTACTATTGTTCGAGGGGAGGGTGGCTGAGAGGGAGAGAGAGATATTGAGAGTGAGAGAGGAGATGTAATGTCCCATTATTTTTTACTGAATTTAAGTTTGTTATTTTTTTGTTATTATGGTTTTGTTAATGGAGAGAAAAAAATTATTAGGATTTATTTAGTTGAAATAAATGGATTTTATCTTTTGAAAAAAAAGGTAAAATTAACAATAATTGCATACTCAGAATTAAGTTAACTAAGGCTATGGTTAGGGTTTTGGGTGAACCTATAAGTATGTTTGTTAGAAAACCTAGCCACCAAGGCACCTTAAGTTTTTCTTTCCAAGAAGAATTTCCCTCTTCTTCCCATTCTTTCTTACAAAAAGCTTCCCTCATCCACAAAAATTTTCCTCTCACGTCCACCATCCACCATAGACAACCAGCAACAGGCAATGGTGGTAGTAGTTCAGTGGCTGGAGTCATTGGAGATCGGCGGTAGCCTAGGGTCTTTGTCTCTCTCTCCTCTCAGTTTTCTCTCCTTCTACTCTCCATTTGAGTGATTTTTTCATGAACAACTTCCTTATTGCCTCCTCACACTATTTAATAAAAGGTAAGGCAGTAGGACTTGTTGTTCTCGGGTGACTAGAGATGCGTTTTTGGAAAAAATGAAGGATTTGAAAGAACGACGAGGAGGAGATCTACACGTTGGTGGAATTGAAATCAGAATCGTTGTAATGATGAACTGCCAAACGCAGTAGATAGGCGTTGTAGTGGTGGCAAGTGTAACACACGCGTTGACCTTCCAATCGCACTTGGTGGCGCTTGGATGCTCCAATCCGAGTAATTTTGGTGGCGTTGAATTACTGCAGTTGAGTACAATGTTAATCTGGTACCTATTCATCCATTTGTGGCAAGGCATGGACGACATGTGATAAATGATAGCAGTGAGTGGGCACCACGTGACAGACAGAAGCGACACATGAGCTACAGTTTGACAAAGAGTGTACAGTGTGACTCTAGTTGTGGTTATTTCTCAAAACCCCTAGTTTTCCCTTTTAATTTGAATTTAAATAGTATTTTATGGAATTAATTGGACTAATATGGAAGTTTTGACTTAAGTTGCTAGAATGATCAAATACCGAGCCACTAAGAATCACTTTGCTATTTGTTCAAGGAATAGCTAAGTGGCTTCGCTCTTTGATAAGCCTTCGAGCTAGGTCAGATGATTGTTGATGTTGCATGATGTATGTTGTGATTATGCTTATGTTATGTAATTGGTATTATTTGAGCATGATGTGATATCGTTATTGGATATGATGTGCATCTTATGATTCTATGGATATTAGATGCCATGGGCATCGCATATATGTGGATTATAGATACCAAGGGCATCGTTGAAATATTGTATGTTGGATGCCTTGGGCTTCTGTTGTATAATGTGTTGTTGTTTGGGACCCTTGCATGGATAAAGCATATGCTGGAGCACATGTTCATACTTGCATTTGGTAGGCAACCATCTCTCATTACAAGAGGTCGGTGAGGGTAGAAACTTGACTACTTGAC
Source organism: Telfairia occidentalis (assembly GCA_026257165.2). Lineage (NCBI taxonomy): Eukaryota > Viridiplantae > Streptophyta > Magnoliopsida > Cucurbitales > Cucurbitaceae > Telfairia > Telfairia occidentalis. The sequence continues at coordinate 3,935 of JAOANK020570970.1, forward strand.
TGGGTACCTCGATCATCAATAGTAGTTGGGTTTCATAGAAAGCCCTCATATGTACACTTCAAGTGAGAGGTGGAAGGATGAGATCAAGATCTTTGTCATTGGGATTGTGATATTGAGATTACATGATATTGGTATCTTTTATGGAAAGGTAAATAGTAGGTCTCACATGGTCTCATGAGTATTGTATGATTGCATGTGTTTCCATATCTGACCTCGGTGGTCGGGGTAACTTACTGTGTATTTTTATACTCAACCCTTTCTATTTATTTTTTTAGGCAATAACAAGGGTTTCCAAAGTGGCTGACGAGGAGCAGCTGCATATTGATCATGGTCATCAGTTGCTGTCTTTCGCTTGTCTCATTGTTTAAAATATTTTTGAACTATTTTCTGCTTTATGTTTAGTATCTTTAAGTTATTTTAAATTGGAATCCCATCATGTTTTAATTAAGGTTTTTGGAACTTAGTTATTTTAGTATTTATCAAAGTTTGATTTTGGCTTTAAAAAATTTCATAACTTCTATGTGTAATAGCATGCATACTACTAGGGACCCTAGGTAGTCTAAGTTTAGAAGTCGGGTCGTCACAAAAGGCGTGAAAGAGAGAGGGGAGAGGCTTGAGAGAATTTTCTTTTTCGACAAAAGAATGGTTTTGGTGGCTAGGTTTAAACAATATGCCTACATATGGTACACCTAATCCTTGCCCTGATTCAACGTCCACTTATTTGCAACTTTGCCATTATTCTATTTTTATTCTCTTTTCTACAAATAACTCATAAATAAATTACTTATTTTCTTTTCCAAATTATCCCAAATAATTCCTTAACTGCACCATTTTTTATTTCACACATTTTACTAATTTAGAAAATTAAAAAAGATAATTCATGAATCAAACTTTAATTCTCCAACAACTAAAATTCAAAATCCATAATTATAAAAATATCATCATCACAAATAATAATAAAAAAATAAAAAAATAAAGGGTGCGTTATATCACTCCCACCTTAAGAACTTTTATCCTCAAAAGTTACTAATCCTGAACAACCCGTTATCTTTTTTTCGACTATGGATTAACCTGATTTGGGTTTGTGGGACAATTCCCATCTATGTGAAAGTCATGGTGGCATTTGAAACACACTCACCACTAGACACACATTGACCTCAGTGTTGCTTCCGACAGCTTGTGCACACTAGCTTCTCTTGGTTAGATCCGTATTGCTCGCCAGGTTGCTGAACGTGAGAGGATGTCTGCTCAAATTTTCTTTTCTCCTCGGATGTAGTGTCAAGTGCTATAGGAGCCTGGGATCCACTAGCTGGTCGGAAGTCAATCAGAGAGGTTATATATAGCGTTGAAGCATAGTCTACTGGACGATGATTTGCCACAAATCCTCGAATCCCGTCCTTAAGACCCATAATAAAACGCTCTGCTTTCTTTGCTTCAATGTCTACAAGCATAGGAGAAAACTTGAACAATCTAGTGAATTCTCGCTCTTACTCTTCCACAGACCGATCACCTTTCTTTAGGTTGAGAAATTCGGTTTGCTTCATGTAGCTCTCAATCACTGGATAGTACTGGTGAAAGAAGGACTCTTTAAACTGGACCCACGTAACTGGTCCAACGCTGATATCTATTGTTTATTCTGTTGACTCCAATAACAAGAGAGCATCTCTCTTCACCATGAAGACCACGCAATATACTTTCTAGTCTTCAAAGAAGTCTATGTAACAACCCAACTTAAAACAACCTTAGGACAGTTACTACATGCATGTCTTTTAAAAACTTCAAAGGTTAGATAGCACAAAACTTATATTTAAATACTTAAAGGCAGATTAAAAGTTCAAATCTTGAATTAGGATCCCAAGAAAAATGCATTAAAACACGAAGTAACTAATAGGTAAACATTTAATACAATTTGAAGCCTAATGCATAAATAAAACAACTCATGACCATGGCACATAGGAACCTTTCCTCATCATCCACCACGATCGTTATTGTCGTTAGCTAAAAAAACTGTTTAGTCAGTATTTTGAATAAATACCCAGTAAGTGACCCAACTTACGTGGTTAGACCTACAAATACATACATTCACGCAACTCATGGTATGGACTTTTAGGTCCTATTATTCATTGGTTGACAGTATACTGTACTTTACATGTTGCGTGAACAACAATCTTTATCCCACCATGGTGTCATCTCACTTTGGTACAAGTGTGGGCCATCGAAATAATTGGAGGCATCTGATTGCATCTGATGCTAGATGACACTCATTCAACGCAATCAAATCCCACCCAAGGCCTACCCTTAAGGTGTGGGAGGCAATTTTTAGCCTTTTATAATTATGGCTCATGGTTTTATTGTTCATGCAAAGTCCAACATACATACGACATAAAACTTAACATTTACATCATGCATGTCGTACCACATTGTTCAACATAAATGTATCACGTATTAGCAAACAATTTCCAAGCATGCCAACACATGTATATAATACATTATCATCAGGCCAACATACCATAAACATAACATAGTGACTTCACACGTATAAGCATTTTACACTACACTTTTTGACAATTAACATATAATTAAGCTTTCTCATGCAAACATCATCCAACCTAAACCTTAACGGGTTTGTGAGGGAAGTCACTTACCTCAAGCGATTCCAACATACTTTCTTAATGAATCAATCAAAGTAAGCTTTGTCAACATAAAGTCAAACATGAAATTTATTTTAGAAAATCATTTTAAAACTAATTTTTAATGAATTTCGAGGCTACATCTAGGGACAATACACCAAGGGAACCTTACTCTTTAGAAACACCGAGCCCACACGACATTGCACGCGCCGCCGTCGCTATAACGTGCCACCGATTTTTTAGTTATGCACCCTCAGATCTAAAACTTCAGGTCACCATGAATCCAGCACCACTAATTGTGCACCAAACCGATACTTCGTGCGCCCACATGCGCTGCCGGAAGTTGGCGCATGTGACCCACTCGCAGCCACAGACAGCGGCTTTCTACCGTGCGCAGAGCCTCACCCCTGCTGTATTCGACATCCAGTTTCTACCAACGTGTAGATCTAGTCGTTGGGGTCCTTTTCCAACTTTTGTTGCATAAAAAACAAACTTTTTGGCCAGAAAAAGGAAGAAAAATGTGATTAATGGCCGTACCGAACAAAACCGAACAGCACAACACCAACCAACGCTCTTACCTTCCAGATCTAAAGTTCCTCACCGATCTAAGCCCCCCACTGCTAGAAATGAGAAAAATCTGATTTATTTGTGTTGAAAATGATAAGAAAATGGCTAAAACACAAGAAACACCTACCGAGACTTTTTCCCTGTGATCCCGAGCACCAAACAAGATCTAGGCGACTGCTCTAACTGTTGATGCTACTGGGAAAGTAGTATGCCCGAGAGAGAGAGAGGGAGAGGGAGAGGGACATAGTGCTCTTCAGAGGGAAAAATGTGTATGAGGAGAAGGCTTGAGAGAAATTTTCTCTCTTTTTTCTTTTCTTCCTTCTTCTCACTTTGGCAAAACAACTGCGACAGTGGCTAGGGCCTCATCCTTAACTATAAATATGACTCTCACCTTCACCCTAACCCTACTCCATCCTAGGCTATTTACAAAAATGCCATTGAGCCAACAAAAATTATTTTTTTCCCTTTGTTCCATAAAAACCAAAAGTAAAAACTACTTCATTCTTTCTTCAAATTAACCCAATTAATAAAAGAATTCAACGATTTTTATTTTTCACCTTTTACTAACTTATAAAATTAAAAAGATAAATCATTCATCAAACTTTAAATCCTCAAACAATCAATAATTCAAAAATCCAAATTATAAAAATATCTTCATTACAACCTAAACTAAAATTAAAACAACTAAACGGGGTGTTACATCACTCCCACCTTAAGAACTTTTGTCCCCGAAAGTTGATAATCCTGAACAACTCGTCACCTCATTTTTTATTACGGATTCACCTGGTTCGAATTTGTGGCCTGACTCGAACTACTTGCAGTACTCTTGTAACAGTTCGTAGCTACATGACCTTCCATATGGCATTTGAAACATACTCTACTGCTGGCCACCCAACGACCCTAGTGCTGTTTACCACAACTCGTACACACTGGCTTCTCCTCATCTTGGTTCAACCCCTCTTGCTCGCCGGACTGTTGAACGTGAGAGGATGTCTTCTCAAATTTTTTTTTCTGCTTGAAGGTAGTTTCAAGTGCTGAAGGAGCTTGGGACCCGTTGGCTGGTCGAAAATCAATTAGAGAAGTTATACGTAGTTCTGAAGCATATTCTGCTGGACAATGAGCTGCCACAAATCCTTGGATCCTGTCCTTAAGTCCCATAATAAAATGCTCTGCTTTCTTTGCCTCAGTGTCTACATGTTCAGAAGCAAACCTCATCAACCTAGTAAATTCTCGATCACCCCACTGAGCGACTTCCTTGTTTTAGGTTGAGAAACTCAACTTGCTTTCTGTACCTCTCAATAGCGGGGTATTGCTATCAGAAGAAAGCTTCTTTGAATTGAAGCCAAGTAACTGGCACCTGTACTGATATCTATTCATTGCTCTGTAGACTCCCACCATAAGAGAGCATCTCTCTTTAGCATGAAGGTCGCAGAATGTACCTTTTGGTCTTCTAGGCAGTCCATGTAACATAATATTGTTTCCATCGAGGATTACCATGACTCTACCAAAGTAAGGTCCACTAACACTCCGTCAAATGTCTTGGGCTCAAACTTCTTAAAGTCTTTTAAGTACTTAGCTCTAAGTGACACGCTTCCATGACCTGGAAGTACTTGATCCACTGCCATATCCACTAATGTCTATAACGTTTCCAACAACATCGATGCCACTGTGGGCTGAGGTTGCGCATCTGGTTGAGCAGCAAGCTGCTCTTGAGTTAGATTCTCTGGTTGAGCCTCCAGTTGAACTTCTGGCTGCCCTTGGGGATCAATAGAAGCTGTTGGCTGTGGGGCTACCCGATCCTTACCTCTACTCTCGTCTGCATCCACGCCTACTGGCTTCACGTTCTCGAGGTGGCATGGTCGAATTACTAAATTAAATAAGCTAACTAACCCATACATTTCACCACGATCTTTGATAGAATACTACACTATAGCATGTTCAAATACAATTCATAAAATCGTAAATGTTAAATTTTACATCAACATGTTTATCCAATCAAAAAAAAAAATCAATTAATTCAATCTAACTAGAATAATGTACTTGGTGGTGATGGGGTGGTTACTATTTGGCCATGGTGACTACTTATGACTTAACTATGCGTACGATGTAAGCAGTCTAAAAAACGCCAAACTTTGATCTGATACAAACTGTAACAACCCAACTTCAAACAACCTTAGGACCGTTACTACATGCATAGCATAAAACTTATATTTAAATACTTAAAGGCAAATAAAAAGTTCAAAACTTTAATTGGGATCCTAGGAAAAACGAAGTAAAACTTGAAGTAACTAATAGGTAAACATTTAATACAACTTGAATTTCAATTGCATGAACCCTAAGCCTAATGCTTAAATAAAACAACTCATGACCATGGCACATAGGAACCCTTCCTCTTCATCAACCTTGACCGTTATTGTCGTTACCGAAAAAAAATGTTTAAAACAAAAGGTTGAGTATTTTTAATAAATACCTAGTAAGTGAACCAACATACGTGGTCAAACCTACAAACACATACATTTACACAGCTCATGGTATGGACTTTCGGGACCTATTACTCATTGGTTGAAAGTATATTGTACTTCACATGTTGGATGAACAACAACATTTATCCCACCACAGTGTCATCTCGCTTTCGGTACAAGTGTGGGCCCTTATAATAATTGGGGGTATTCAACTGCATCTGATGCTAGATGACACTCATTTAGTGCAGCTAGATCCTACCCAACACTGACTCTTAAGGTGTGGGAGGCAGTTGTCATCCTCTTATAATCATGGTTCATAGTTTTATGGTTCATGCAAGGTCTCACATACATACGACATGAAACTTAATATTTGCATCATGCATGTCGTACCACATTGTTTAACATAAATGTATCATATATCAACAAACAATTCTGAAGCATGGCAACGCATGTATATAATACATTATCATCATGCCAACATACCATAAACATAACATAGTGACTTCACACATATAAGCATTTGTACACTACACTTTTTGACAATTAACATACAATTAAGCTTTCTCATGCAAACATCATCCAACCTAAGCCCTCAACGGGTCTGTAAGTGAAGTCACTTACCTCAAGCGATTCCTACGTACTTTCCTAACGAATCGATCAAAGTAAGCTTGGTCAACCTAAAGTCAAACATCAAATTTATTTCAGAAAATCATCTTAAAATTAAATTTTTAACGAATTTTGAGGATACATCTAGGGGCAATACACCAGAGAAGCTTACTGTTTAGAAACATCGAGCCCACGCACCACCACAAGCACCACCAATTTTTTAATCACACACCTTCAGATCTGAAACTTCATGTCACCACGATTCCAAAGTCGCCGACCCTGCACCAAATCGATACTACGCCCACACGTACTGCTGAAAGTTAGAGCATGTGGCCCACTCTCCACTACAGATAGCGGATTTATGCTTCGCGTGGGGCCTCACCTCTTCTCTGTTAAACGTCTTGTTTCAACCAACAAGTAGATCTGGTCCTTGGGAAAACTAATTTTCTTGCTAGAAAAAGGAAGAAAAATGTGATTAAGTGTCTTACCGAACAAAACCAAACAATACAACCCCAACCAACGCTCTTACCTTCCAAATCTGAAGTTCCTCATCGATGTAAGCCACCCACTGTTGAAAACGTAAAAATTCGATTGATTCGTGTTGAAAACGATAAGAAAAAGGCTCCAACATAAAGAACACCAACCGAGACTTTTTGCCTGCGATCCCGAGCACCAAACTAGATTTGGGCTGCTGCTCCTGCTATTGGTACTGTTGGGAAATAGTATGGCTGAGAGAGAGAGTGAGTGTGTGCTCTTGAGTCGGAAAAAACATGTATGAGGCGAAGGCTTGAGAGAGATTTTCTCTCTTTTTTCTTTTCTTCCTTCTTCTCACTTTGTCAAAACAACTAGGGTGGTGGCTAGGGCCACATCATTAACTATAAATCTTGCTCTTACCCTCACCCTAATCCTACTCCATCCTAAGCTATTCACAAAAGTACCATTGAACGAAAAAAAAAATTCTTTTTTTTCCCTTTGTTCCATAAAAACAAAAAATAAAAACTACTTAATTACTTCTTCAAATTAACCTAATAAATAAACCAATTCCACAATTTTTATTTTTCATCTTTTACTAACTTAGAAAAGTAAAAAGATAAATCATTCATCAAAGTTTAAATTCTCCAATAACCAATAATTCAAAAATCAAAATTATAAAAATATTTTTATCGCAACATAAACTAAAATTAGAACAATTAAACAGGGTGTTATAGTCTATATAACGAAATATCGTTTCCATCGAGCATAATCACGATTCTACCATAGTAGGGTCAATAGACACTCCGTCAAACGTCTAGGGGTCAAACTTCTTAAAGTCTTTTATGTATTTGGCTCAAAGTGACATGCTTCCACACTCTAGGAGTACTCTATACACTGTGTTGTGATCGCAACTTACTACGTTACTATAAGTGCACGGGTCAAATTGTAATATAAAACGGCATAAGAGACCGAGTATTGTTCTCTGAGAATTAGGTCATTAATTATATTTAGTAATAAGATAGTAGTTATCAAGTTTTATTTAGGTAAACTAACTGGTATGCAACATGGCTAACCTAGCAAACAACTAAAATTAGAACGCTAATAGGCATGTAAATAGAGAAAAATTAAGGGACAAATAGTTCTAAAGTGTTCACATTGTTAAACGACACAATTGGATATTTAACTTAACCCGAGAGATGCAATAGGTTGCAAATTTTATGAGTCTAATGTTTATAAACTTCAGCTTCCCCCTCTCGAGGTCCACCGACTCTCGCTAAAAAGAGGACAAGTGCATAAAAGTAACTTATCACGAACCTTACACGCCCGCCTATCACTTTCGCACATAGAGAAAGATGCATCTAAATCTCAATGTCTCACTTTACTACCCTCTCTTTCAAACAAAGTAGCAAAACAACATGCAATACTTTACGACCCTCTCTCACAAGCAAGATCGTAAAATATAGAAGTAAAAACATTCATTGGTTAAATGAACATA
>JAOANK020571758.1:0-12154 GCA_026257165.2 Telfairia occidentalis
ATAATTTGAACAATTCAAATTATTCTCAAAATATTATTCCTTGTGAAATCCTTAGCGAGCTAGCAAGTGGACCTTATAAACCTACAGATTAGAAGCTCCAATGACACGGGATTAATTAATTAATTAAACTATTCAATTAATTGTCCAATATTCATTAACTGCCAGTTAGTCCACTAAAGACCAATAGCTGCACTCTTCGCACTACAAATATATTTCTGTGTCCATGGATTTAGTCAATCAACAGTAAGTCGACCCTTCACGAATTGTTCATAACTACAGGTGGGTTAAAATTATCGTTTTACCCCTGTAGTTATATTTAACTCCTTAAGTACCAACGATCTCTCAAATGAACAATTAGTCATAGTCCAACTATAACTAAACCCCTCTCTGGCTAGTGACAGGGTGAGGCGTCTCGTTGTCTAAGACTCGAAATCAACCCTTAAGAGAACAATTCATCTACTTACCCTCGGGACAGGAGGGAGTGAAATCCATCTCGTGTAGCTATGTTCTCAGCTACTTACTCGTGCAAATCTCCCAAATGATAGGCTTATTGAGTTGGCTAACATGGCCACTTTCACCCATAGATCAAAAGATTACCCTCATAGGCAGAAGTTCGCAACTCACTCAAGATTAAGGTCGAGTCACCTATGATTATTCTAGTGAAATGTTAATCTCTTCATTCAACGGCGTTATAAAGAGAGACTAATCAATTCGCGGTCCGGCCTTATACAAACTCTTTGTATAGGATACCCCCACTCACATGTCCCTATTTGAACGATTAGGATAAGGTACCCAATCTTGTCCATATACTATAGATCGTTTAGGTTATTTTTTAAACATGATCCACTTGTATGTCTACCACATACATGTTTAAATTACATAAAATAATCTTGGATCTTATTTTATTAAATTGAGTTAATGCACACTAAATGTGAAATAAAATAACACCTTATTTTATTAAATAAATAATTTGTTTACAATAATTACAAAACACGAAACTCACGAGATTTAGGGCACCAACCCCAACACTTAATATGTTATTTCCTTATTAAATAAAGATTCTTTTGAAATAAGTTATATGAAAGCCTTTGTGTCGAGCATGCATGCTAGTAGTAGCCCTAGGTAAAATATGTCTAGAACTCGGGCTGTTACAATGTGATGTAATGTAAATTACAAAACAAGATATTTTATGCCAAACATTCCAATATACATCAAGAAGGAAAAAAAAACACTACATATATATGCAGTATACAAGAAAACTATAGCATGATCTTTATTAAAACAGGAAACAACACTATATAGTCCAAACATAACATGTTGTACACATATTGTAATGACCCAACTTCTAGAGTTAAACTACCTAGGTCGCTACTTGCATGCATGCTTTTACATAAAGAATTTAAAGTAAGTCCGATGCTGAATTCAAATAACGCTTATAAGTATGAAATAACTGAGTTCCAAAATACAATTGAAAATAATACTAGGATCCCAATTTTAAAGCATTTGAAAAAAGAAAACTAAACATAATTTCAAAGTACCATACTTAGTTTGAAAACATGTAAAATGATAAGACAACTAGAGTAGACATGTAGAAGACTGAAATTCGTGACCATGACCTTTATGCAACCACTCCTCGTCAGCCAACCAAAAATCCCTTGTTCTTACCCCAAAAAATAGAAAAAGTTGAGTATATAAAATACCATGTAAGTGATCATGATCCCCTGGGTCAGACATGTAAGCACATTTAATCATACATCTCATGTGAGACCTACTTTCTATCTTTACACAGTAGGTACAATCTCATGGAGGATCCCCAAACACACAGGACCAACAGAGACACATAGTGTAACAACCCTACTTAAGAACGAACCTTAGGACCATTACTTTATGCATGCATAAACACCATTAAACTCAAACTTCAGTAGTGAAACAAAATACTGAACAGAAACTTCAAAACATAAAACCCTTTAATCGAAATCCCAAGAAAAACATTACCAAAAGATATTCAAAATAAAAGGACACTTCAAACTAAAATTTGTGAGTCCATGAAAACTTAAAACAAATTGACAGAAGTTCATTAAAGTCATGCATACATGTCCATGGCCACGTAACCCAAGTCGTCGCCACCATGCACGACATGTACGTTACCTGAAAAATATTAACATAATAGATTGAGTATTTTTAACAAATACCCAGTAAGTACTACAGCCTACGTGGTCAGACCTGCAAACACACACATTCAAGCAAACTCATCTCGCTTTGGGTGCAAGTGTGGGCCCTCGAAACAATTGGGGGGCATCCGACTGCGTCTGATGGTAGATGACACTCATTCAGCACAGTCAGATCCCACCCAACACCAATCTTTTAGGTGTGGGAGGTAGTTGCCATCCACTTACAAATCATGGTTCAATGGTTCGTGCAAGGTCCCACGTACATACGACATGAATTCCCAACATCACACAATATGCATGTCGTATCACATTATTCAATATCAACATATTATATACTAGCAAATAATTCAAAAGCATGCTAACACATGAATAGAATATCACATAACACATCGAGGTCATTCTAGGAGATTGCCACATCACTATCATGGGTTACTCACACATAGATGACATATTATATTATTCAAGTAGATGTCCTACTAGTACATGCATGGATATATACATACACAAACACCATCCAAATTAAGCCTTTAATGGTTCGTAAGTGGATTCACTTACCTCTAACAAGTCCTAAACTTATCTTACAAGTCGGTCAAAGAATCACACGGTCAACCTAAAGTCAAACAGGAAAATTCACTTCAGAAACTCAACTTAAACTAACTTTTCACAAATTTTGATGCTAAACCTAGGGACAACTCACCATGGAAAGCTTACTATTTAGAACAACCAACCCGACGTGCCGCCAATTTTTTAGTCACACACCCTCAGATCTGAAACTTCAGGTCAATACGGTTCCAACTCCACCGACCGTGCACCAAACTGACATCGCACATGCCTTATAAGATCCCATAATTTTATTTTGTGAATTATTTAAATGAATTTTTGAATATAAAATGGGGATAAACATTCATGTATGATTTTGAGCCTAGGTAATTTGGAAATTTATTAAGTTATGTTGGAGAATGATTTTTTTATGTAATTCTATTTTAGATTTATGGAGAAAAGAGGAAATTAAAAGATGGTGGCAAAGTTGTAGTTTAGTAGATGTGTGGTTAAGATTAGAGTTTTGAGGGATCATATTTAAGCATCCTAAGAGAAACCCTAGCCACCACTTTAATCTTGCCACAAAAAAAAAAAAAGAAGGGATTTTTCTCTCTAGCCTCTCCCTCCCTCATTCACATCTTTCTCTACCTCAAGCTCTCTATCTCTCTCGGCCACACTAATTTCCAACAGCCGTAGAAGCTCCAGATCTTTTTTGGTGCTTGGGATCGTCAGTAGAAATTTGGGTAGGTAATCTTTTGCGTTTTAGAGCCTTTTATTATCGTTTTCATCATGAATCAAGCGATTTTTCTCTTATTTTGTTGATGGGCGGCTTAAGGCAGTGAAGGACTTCGAATTTGGATAGTAAGAGCATTGGTTGGTGTTGGGGTGAGTGTTTTTGTATGATACAACCTATAATCCTACTTTTCTTTCTTTTTGGTCCAAAAAGCGTGTTTTTTAGCGCAACTAAAGGTGAAAAAGGATCTCGAGGACCAGATCTACACATTGGTGGAAGCAAGATGTTGAAAGGAGCAGGGGTGTGCTCTCACGCGCCACAGAAAGCTTCTGCCCGCATCGGTGAGTGAGCCACACTTGCCAACTTTAGGTCGTGCGTGTGGGCGCGTGACAACTAGGTTTGGTGCATGGTTGATGGCATTGGAATCGTAATGACCTAAAGTTTCAGATCTGAGGGTGCGTGACTAAAACATTTGATGGCGCATGGCAGCCGCTTCAACACCTGTGGTGGTGTTCTTAAATAGTAAGCTCCCAATTGTCTGTTATCTCTAGATGTAGCCTCGAACTCGTTAAAAATTAGTTTTTCATATAATTTTCTAAAGTAAATTTCATGTTTGACGTTAGGTTGACCAAGTGTGCTTTGACCGATTCATTAGGGAAGTAAGTAGGATTCGTTTGAGGTAAGTGACTTCACTTACAGACCTGTTAATGGCTTAGGTTGGATGATGTATATGTATGAATGTTCTATACATGTATGTGTAGGATGTCTTGTAAATAGTATAATATGCCATGTATGAAATAGTAAGCCATGAGATATGATGTGGCATATTGGCATGTATGACCTTGGTATGTTTAGGTGATATCCTACTATATGTAATAGCATGCTTGGGCATTGTTTGCTGAATTGTGATGTCGTGATACTTACTTTGGTACGACATGCATGATGTAGATGTTAAGATTTCATGTCGTAAGTATGTGGGACCTTTCATGAACCATAGAGCCATGAACCATGATTTGTATGAGGGTGAAAATCGCCTCTCACACCTAATGGGGTCAGTGTTGGGCGAAAATTCGACTATGCTGAATGAGTGTCATCAGTTACAGTCGACTTACCTCAATTAAATCGGGGGCCCAACACTCATATCCAAAGTAATTTGACACCACGATGGGGTAAAGGTAGTTGTTCATCCAGCATGAAAAGCCTACTATATTGTCAACCATTGAATGATAAGTCCCAAAATATTACTTGTTGAGTTTGCATGAATGTGTGTGTATGTAGGTCTGACCCAATAGGTGGGGTTACTTACTGGGTATTTGTTAAAATACTCAACCTATGTTTATTAACATTTTTCAGGTAACGAGCATACTGTGCATGGTGGCTGATGTGTGAGGTTACATGGCCATGGGATAGCCCTCATGTTCTCTTTTTCAAACAATTGTTGTTTCTTGAGATTTTTGGATATTTAATTATTTCTATGTTTGAGATTTGAGTTAATGTGTTGTTAGGAGATTTTAGTTTTGCTTTTTTGGGGATCCCACCTTAAAAGTTTTCTGGAACTATAAGTTTTCTAATAAAGTATTTGATTTGAAGTTTTAATCTTAGTCTCTAGTTTGTCTATGCATGCATGTAGTAGCGGTCCTAAGGTTGTTTAAGTTGGATCATTACACGCCTACACGTGCACATGTAGGCCACTCGCCGCAGCATACAGCACCTCTTTCCCGTGTGTGAGTGTACACCCATGCTCCGTTCGACATCTCGTTTCCACCAACATATAGATCCGGTCCTCAGGGTCATTTTCCATCTTTTGTTGCACTCAAAAACCCACTTTTTGGTCGAAAAAAGGAAGAAAAACGTGATTAATGGTCGTATCGAACAAAACCAAAAAATAACACATGAATCAATGCTCTTACCTTCCAAATCTGAAGTTCCTCACTGCCTACAGCTGCCCACTACCGAAAACGGAAAACTCTCGCTTGATTTGTGAAAAAAAGGACAAGAAAAGGCTCCCAAAACATAAGAAACACATATCTGAGCCTTTTGTCGATGATCCCGAGCACTAAACCAGATTTGGAGCTATTGCGGCTGCTGCTAATGTTGTTGGAGGCAGTGTGGCCGAGAAGAGAGATGTAGAGAGAGGGAAAGAGACATGAGAGAGTAAGAAAGAATTGTGAAGAGGTAGGCTACTTCTCCCTTTGCAATTTTGATAAGAAAAGGCTTCATCCTTAACCTTAAATAGGATACACTCTCACCTTAACTCTATTCCACCTTAAGCTATTTACACCAATGCTATTTAACCTAATTTTTTTAATTTCCTCTTGTTCCATAAAAACCAAAAAAAATAAAAACTACTTAATTCATTCTTCAAACATAACCCAAATAATTTTCCAATTAAGTAGGCTAAGAAATCACAAAATATTTATCTCTATTTTTAAATTAAAAAAATTAATTTAAATTACTTAATAAAAATAAAAATTACGGGATCTTACATTTCACCCACCTTAGGAACTTTCGTCCTCGAAAGTTGCTACCCTTGAAACAATTCTGGGTACTTTATTTCCATCTCCTCTTCTCGCTCTCAAGTAGCCTCTTCTATCTGGTAGTTTCTCTAAAGGACTTTCAACAAAGCTATCACCTGATTACGAAGAGCTTTTACTTCCCTGGCCAAAATCGCAACAAGCTTCTCTTCATAGGTCAAACTCTTACTAACATGCAAAGGCTCATAGTCAATCACATGAGATAATGGATCGACGAGATGCTTTCTCAACATGGAGACATGGAACACATTGTGAACTGCTGCAAGAGAAGACAGTAGAACCAACCAATAAGCCACATGGCCGATATGCTCTAGTATCTCGAATGACCCAATGAAACGTGGACAAAGTTTCCCTTTCTTTTCGAACCTAAGAACTTCTTTAGTAGGGGTTACTCGCAAGAAAACATGATCGCCTACCATGAATTCCAAGTATTTTTGTCTTGTATCAGCATAACTCTTTTGCCTACTTTGTGCTATTTGCATTCTCGCTCTAATCTTTGTTATAGCCTCTTTGGTGAGCTATACGAACTATGGTCCCAACAACTTCTGCTCACCCACTTCATCCAAACAAACTAGAAACCTGCATTTCCAAAGAGCTTCAAACAGCGACATACCAATAGTTGCCTGAAAACTGTATTTGCACACAAACTCTATCAAATGTAGATGTACATCCCAACTACCTGTGAAATCTAACACACATGCTCACGACATATCTTCTAACATCTGGTTCAAACGCTCCGTTTAACCATCCGTCTACGTGTGAAAAACTATACAGAGATCTAACTGAGTGCCTAAAGCTTTTAGTAAACTCTGCCCAAAGGTGGATGTAAAACAAGGATCTTTATCAGATACAATAGAACAAGCACCTTATGCAATCTGACAATCTGCTCTAGATACAACTGTGCTCACCTACCATAGAGTAAGTAGACTTTCTCGAAAGAAAGTGAGCAGATTTGGTCAACCTGTCAATGATGACCCAAATCACTATGTAACCCTTTGCTATTCTGGGTAATCCAGAAATGAAATCCATGGAAATGTGCTCCCATTTCCACTCTGGTACACTCAAGGGTTGCAACAGTCCTGCTGGTTTCTGCCTTGGTGCCTTCACTTGTTGGCACACCAAACACTTACTGACGAAATCTACCACATCTCTCTTCATAGTATTCCACCAATAGTGCTGCTTCAAGTCCTGATACATCTTTGTACTACAAGGATGTATCGAAAATGGGGAGTTATAAGCTTCAGCCATCAACTCGATCTTAAGATCACCTTCTTAGGAATACATAATCATCCATGAAACAATAGTCCAAAGTCCAAAGATACCAAGAACTCATCTGCCTGTCCTGACTTCAATTGACAAAACTTTTCGACGAGTTCAGGATCCTTTTGCTAAGTATTAATGATCTTCTGCCTCAAGGTTGGTGTCACAGTCATCTAAGCAAGTAGTGAGGTAACCTCACTGACCAAAACTACTATCGTTGCCCATTCCAAATCCCTACATAATTGGGTTTGGGATATAATCAAAGACGACGTGTACACATTCTTCTTACTTAGAGCATCAACAACTAAATTTGCTTTACCTTGATGGTACCGAATCTCGTAATCATAATGTTTTACCAACTCTAACCATCTACACTGCCTCATGTTAAGCTACGTCTGACTGAAGAAGTACTTCAAACTCTTATGGTCGGTAAAAATCTAAATTCTCTCTCCATACAGCTAATGCCTCTAGATCTCCAAAGCAAAAACTACTACAACCAATTCAAGATCGTGAGGCATAAGCAATCATCTTGCCCCTTTGCATCAAAACACAATTCAGTCTCATCTTGGATGCATCACTGTAAACTGCAAACCTCAAGATCCTTTATTCCTTCAGGCACTGTCAACACTAACGCGATAACCAAACTTTCTTTGAGTTTCTGGAAACTAGCTTCACAGTCTTCACTCTAAACAAACTTATTTCCCATTCGAGTCAACTGAGTCAAAGGAGCTGCAATACCTGAGAAATCTTGTACAAACCATCAGTAATACCCAACCAATCCTAAGAAACTTCACACCTCTTTAACAATTGTAAGGCGGAGGCCATTTGATCACAGCTTCTATCTTTGCTAAATCAACTGACACTCCATCCTTCGATACAATGTGTCATAAGAAAGACACCTGTCGTAGCCAATATTCACACTTGGAAAATTTGGCATACAACTTATGAGTTGCAGGGTAGTCAAGACTTTCATCAGATGCTCTTCATGCTCTGCTTCTGTCTTTGAGTATACCAAAATATCATCGATAAAAACAATCACAAGAGTATCAAGAATTTCTTGAACACTCGATTCATTAATTTTATAAATGCTACTAGTTCATTGGTTAGGCCAAAAGACATTACAATGAACTTGTAGTGCCCATACCTAGACCTAAACGTCATTTTAGGAATATCTTCCTCTTCGATTCTCAATTAGTGATATCTAGACCACAAGTCAATCTTGGAGAAGATTGAAGCCCCCTGTAACTGATCAAACAAATTATCAATTTGGGGTAAGGGATACTTATTTCTCACCGTTACTTTGTTCAACTTTTGATAGTCAATACACAGTCTCATCGTTCCATCTGTCTTTTTCACGAACAAAATTGGTGTGCCCCATGGTGATAGACTAGGGCGTATAAAGCCTTTATCCAACAGCTCTTGGATTTGAGTCTTGAGTTCCTTCAACTCTGCCGAGGCTATTCTATAAGGGGCCTTGGAGATCAATGTCGGCCCCGGTTCTAGTTCAATGCTGAAGTCTACCTCTCGAGCTGGTGGTAAGCCTGGGAGATCATCAAGAAATAAATCCACAAACTTTTTCACAATAGGTACTGAGGTCACAGGAACCTCTGCAGTGCTGGTATAACTCATTAATCAACCATCCATAAGCAACTTGATTCACCATCTTTCTCGCTTTCAAGGTGAGATCATTTTAGGAGCTACTCGGGACTAGTACCTTCGAAACTTGAAGCCTATCTTTCCAGGTGGGTTGAAAACCACCTCTTTCTTGAAGCAGTCAATGATGGCATGTTTGGCAGACAACCAATCCATTCAAAAAATTACATCGAAATCGGTCATATTAAGGACTAGTAGTGTCACATCTAACAAACGTCCTAACACTAAAGCCTTGCAGGCCTTTGCAGACCCTTTAATTAACAAAACCACTCCTCATAGGGTTGAAACTGACACAACATAATGTAAGGGTTCTATCTCTAATTTAGCCTCATTCACAAAAGATCGAGAAATGAAAGAGAGAGTAAAACCATAATAAAAAAAGTACAAATGCTTGGTGATTTAATATGGGTAATGTACCTGTCACAACAGCATTAGGGTTTATCGCTTGTTGCTGCGTGGTTGCAAATGCTTTTTCTTTCTGTTTGCAACTTGGCCTGAGGTTCAACTGATCCCGAACCAGTAGCATCATTCCTAGGGCAATTGACAGTGATATGCCCTTTCTTGTTGCATATGAAACATACTCTGGTCCCAACCATACAGCGACCGTGGTACTTCTTGCCCCAACTTTTACATAATGGTTTAGTTGGGCTAGGGTTCGACTGCTTACTGTTCGGCTGACCACAACTTGAACCTTGACTCATTCTGATAGGATAATGGTGTGACTGAGGAGTTGATCGAACCTGCTCAAACTTCCTCTTCTATCTTAAGGAAGCACTTAGTACTGACGAAACCTGGGACCCAGTTGTTGGTTGATAATCAATAAGAGAGGTGACCCTCAAAGCTATGGCATAGTTAGTTGGACTGTAGGCTGCCACTGAACCTTGGATAGCATCCTTTAGGCCCATGATAAATCTTTCTGCCTTCTTAGCCTCTGTGTCCATCAGTTTAGGAGCAAACCCCATCAGTCTAGTAAACTACCGAACGAACTCTTCTACTGTGCGGCTACCTTGTTTAAGATTGAGGGACTCCACCTGCTTCTTGTATCTCTCAATAACAGGGTAGTACTGATGGAAGAAAGCTTCCTTGAACTGAAATCAAGTAACTGGACTTTCTTTAACATCCATCAAACGTTGTATAGACTCCCACAACAAGACAACATTCTTCTTCAGCATGAATGGCGCACAATGTACCTTCTGGTCTTCTGGATAGTCCATGTATTGAAACATGGTTTCCATCGAGGACAATGATGACTCAGCAACAGCAGGGTCCACGAACACTCCATTAAAGTTTCGGGGACATACTTCTTGAAGTCCTTCAAATACTTGGCTCGAAGTGACACGCCTCCACGTTTTGGAAGTACTCGATCCACTACGTTAACCACTACCGTGTCCACCAAGGTCTATAACGTATCCAGCAACATTAAAGCCACCGTCAACTAGAGTTGTGCCGCCTATTGAGCAGCGGGCTGCACCTGAGGTGGATCTTCCAACTGAGCCTTAGGTTGAGCAGCAGGCTGCTCTTGATGCAAATCTTCTGGCTGAACCTCATGCTGCTCTTGGGGTTTCGCAGGAGTTACTGGCTATGAGGCCACCCGACCCTTTCCTCTACCAGACCACGTCCACGCCTACCAACTCGACATCCTCGAGGTTACATGTTCTAAATACTAACTTAAGTAAGCTATTTAACCCCAATCATACAACATTCACATATTATTGTACATTACACTACAACATGCTTAGCTACAATCCTCTTAATATAAAAAATGAATTACTTTACAACAACATACTTAACTCATAGCAATACTATTTAATTAACTTTTTCATTAACAAACTAACGAACTGGATGGTGACAAGATGGTTACAACATGGCCATGGGGACTTACTTATGACTTACTTATGCTTACGATGCAAGCATTCTACAGACTCCCAAACTGGACTCTAATACCAACTGTAACGACCCTACTTAAGAACTAACCTTAGGATCGTTACTTTATGTATGCATAAACACCATTAAGCTCAAACTTTAGTAATGAAACAAAATACTAACAAAAACTTCAAAACTTAAAATCCTTTAATTCGAATCCCAAGAAAAACATTACCAAAAGATATTAAAAATAAAAAGTCATTTCAAATTAAAATTTGTGAGTCCATGAAAACTTAAAACGCATTGACAAAAGTTCATTAAAGTCATGCAATCATGTCCTTGGCCATGTAACCATAGTCATCAGCCACCACGTACGACACATTTGTTACCTGAAAAATGTTAACATAATATATTGAGTATTTTTAACAAATACCAAGTAAGTGACCCAGCCTACGTGGTCAGACCTACAAACACACACATTCAAGTAAACTCATGGTATAAACTTTAGGGACCTATGGTTCATTGGTTTACAGTATACTGTACTTAACATGCTAGATAAACAACAACATTTATCCCACTATGGTGTCACCTCGCTTTGGGTACAAGTGTGAGCCCTCGAAATAATTGAGAGCATCTGATTGCGTTTGATGCTAAATGAATCTCAATCAACACAGCCGGATCATGCCCAATACCGACCTTTTAAGTGTGGGAGGCAGTTGCCATCCTCTTAAAAATCATGGTTCAATGATTCATACAAGGTCCCGCATGCAACGACATGAATTCCCAACATTACACAACATGCATGTCGTATCACATTCTTTAGTATCAACACATCATACACCAGCAAACAATTCACAAGGATGCAAACACATGAATAGAATATCAAATAACACATCAAGGTCATTTTAGGAGATATGCCACATCACTATCATGGGTTGCTACACATACATGGCATATTACATTATTCAATTAGATATCCTACTCATACATGAATTTTTATATATATACACACGAACACCATCCAACCAAAGCCCTTAACGGGTCCGTGAGTAGATTCACTTACCTCTAACGAGTCCTAAACTTATCTTACAAGCAGTCAAAGGATCACACGATCAACTTAAAGTCAAACATGTGTTGGGGTTGAGGCCCTAAACCTTCGTGGTCTTGTAATTTTATACAAATTATTTATTTAATAAAAGAAGAGTTATTTCATTTGACATTTAGTGTGCACAAACTCAATCCAATAAACTAAGATCCAATGTTATTCTATGAGAAACTTAAACATGTATGTGGAGACATACAGGCGGATCATGTTTAAGGAACAACCTAAATGGTCTGTAGTATATGGATAAGGTTGGGTGCCTTATCCTAGTGACACTACGGATACGGCCCACTTTGTG
>JAOANK020572445.1:0-12149 GCA_026257165.2 Telfairia occidentalis
TCAATAACAACTTTTATTGAATAACTTCAATAACTACTTTATTGATGATAGAATGTGTTTACATACCACTGAGTTTTTAAGACATCAAACCCAACAGTTTCTTACCCTTGGATTTCTTGCTTTTTGTTTTGCCCTTTGATGCTACAATAGTTTGTTGTGGTTCTTCCTCTACTGTAGGTTCAGCTTGTGCCTGATGCACAGCCTCGTCCTCAACTGAATTCTTTCCTTTCAAAGATCTGGTATGCTTAGGTGTTGGAGAAGGGGCTCAAAGGAGGGAAATTGGACTCAATCGCTTTCCTCTTTTTGCTCTTAAGAACGTTCTTGAGTTTTGGGGCCATGATATTGCTTAAGTTCGGTAAAGTAAGGAGGATGAGGGTTTGAAACAGATAGAAGCTCACACACAATTATGAGAATGATGGAACATTCATGAGGTGAAGCATCCTATTTATAGCATGGCAGTAAGGGCAAACCTGTCATTTCTGTTCCATGATTCTCGTGGAAACCGTTGCAGGCAATTGACAATTAGAAAATGAAATCTTTCTGTTTTGAAAAAGGAATCAAATCCCAAATTACTCCCTTTTTTTTACAGCAAATAGAGTTTCCCAAAATGCTGAAGCAGAATTTTTGCATGCAGAAGGCTTGACTGCCAGTTTCCTATGTGGTACAAGTTCCAATGGCTAAGAGAATTGATTCACCAAATCTTCCTTCAATGCTGCAGTGATTCTCACAGTCTGCATTATTTGTTCTAATTTGATTCTTTCCTAGCTTTTTTTGAAATTAATTCTGTCCTCTCCACACTAAATCATGCATTAAAAGTCCACCAAAAATAATATTCTTCCTCATATGTCCATCATGTGATCTTCTCACTCTATGTTGTTGTGAATCCACTGCTGCATTTCCATTTTATTTTATTTTTTTTACACACAGCAACCTAAATTAAACTCACTAGACTTGAACAACAAAAGACTAATTTAAAACTTTAATGAACTTAACAGACACAATAGTTTCAAATGAAAATATATTAAAGTAAACAAAGGAAAAAATTAACTAACTTAACTGTCCCCTTTTTTAGTGAAATGTATCAAGGTTGATCTGCTAAGAACTGAAAGGAAATGAGCCTGCTAAATTCCTCTCTATAGTAGTGGCTCAATCTCTGTCCATTCACCTTAAACACCCTTCCATCCATGTCATCGATCACTGAAATTGCTCCATGGGGGAAAACTACTAGCACAGTAAAAGGTCCAGACCCTTTTGATTTTAGCTTCCTTGGAAACAATTTCAATCTTGAGTTGAATAACAATACCTTCAGCCCTTTAACAAAAACTTTTGGTTGAATCTTCTTGTCATGCCAATTTTTAGTTTTCTCCTTATAGAGCTTGACATTTTCATAAGAAAATTGGCACAATTCATCCAGTTCATTCAACTACAGTTTTCTCAATTATCTTCCAGCATCTGTGGTCAAATTTAATTCCTTTAGTGCCCAATTCCTTGTGCTCTAGTTTTAATGGCAAATGACATGCCTTGCCATAGACAATTCGATAGGGGACATCCTTAAAGGAGTCTTGTAGGCTAGTCTATAGGCCCATAAAACATCTTCTAGTTTGAGTGCCCAATCTTTCCTGTTTGGTTTAACCACTTTCTCTAGAATTCGTTTGATTTCTCTGTTTGAAATTTCAGCTTGACCATCAGATTGTGGATGATAGGGAGTGGCAACCTTATGCTTGACATTGTACTTGAGTAATAATTTGAATAGTAGCTTGTTCATGAAATGGCTCCCTTGATCACTGATAAGCACTCTCGGGGTACCAAACCTTGTAAAAATGTATTTATGCAGAAATCTCAAAACTATTATGGCATCATTATGGGAGCATGCTATAGGTTCTACCCATTTTGACACGTAGTCACATGCTACCAAAATGTAGTGGTTCCTAAAAGAAGGAGAGAATTGCCCCATGAAATCTATTCTCCAGACATAAAAAATCCCACTTCCAGCATCATCTACAGAGGCATTTCATCCCATTTTCCAATATTGCCCATCCTCTTGCCCTTGTCACAAGTCTTACTCATGAAATGGGCATCATTGAAAACAATAGGCCAATAATATCCACATCGAAATACCTTGGTTGCTGGTCTCTGTCGTCCAAGATGGCCTCCATAAGGTGACTTATGGCAATGCTCTAAGATAAATAGGATTTCCTGTTCAGCAACACATCTTCTGAAAATTCCATCTGCACACTGTTTATACAGGTAGGGTTCATCCAGTAGAAAAATTTAGCCTCATGTTTAAACTTCTTTATTGCCAAGGCGGTCAAATCTGGTGGTTGAATTCCACTTGCTAGATAATTAGCCAAATCTGCAAATCAAGGTACGGTGCTTAAGGGAGTTGCTTGAATGGCAAATAATTTTTCATCAGGGAAGTTCTCCTTGATCTCTAGCCTGTCTTGAGGCTTCTCTATTCTGAACAAATGATTGGCTATCACATTCTCAATGCCCTTCTTGTCTTGTATTTCCAAATCAAATTCCTGAAGCAATAATGTCCATTTGATTAACCTGCCCTTGGCATCTTTCTTAGTTAGCAAGTACTTTAGGGCAACATGGTTAGTGTGTACTATAACCTTGGTACCTATCAAATATGCCCTGAACTTCTCAAAGGCAAAAACCATAGCCAATAGTTCCCTCTTTGTGGTTGTGTAGTTAAGTTGGGCCTCATTGAGAGTGCGACTGGCATAGTAAATGGGATGAATGCTCTTTTCCTTCTTCTGGCCAAGCATTGCTCCTACAACAAAATCACTGGCATCACACATTAGCTTAAAAGGTAGCTCCCAGTTAGAGGTTGCCATGATAGGCGCTGAAATGAGAGCCCTCTGAAGAGTTCTAAATGCTTCTTCACAGTCCTCCCCAAAATGAAATGGTCTATTTACTTCCAACAAACTGCACAGTGGCTTGGAAAGTTTGGAGAAGTCTTTGATGAACCTCCTATAAAAGCCAACATGACCCAATAAACTTTTGATTCCTTTAACTGAGCTAGGGGGTTCTATTTTCTCAATTACCTCTAGTTTAACTCTTGCCCATCCAACTTGTCAAGCATCTGGTCAATGAATGGCTATGGAAAATGATCCTTCTTGGTGGCTTTGTTCAGTCTCCTATAGTCCATACACACTTGGCAGCTAGTGACAGTTCTAGTGGGGATCAACGCATTATCTTCATTAACTACCACAGTAATTCCTCCTCTTTTAGGCACACATTGAATTGGACTAACCAAATTACTATAAGCTATAGGGTAGATAATGCCTGCATCTAACCACTTTATAATCTTCTTTTTCACTACCTCCTTCATGGATGGGTTGAGTCTCATTTGTTGCTCAACTGATTTAGAGTTTTTATCCTCTAAGTTGATTTTATTCATGCAATATGATGAACTTATCCCCTTTATGTCTGCTATGGTCCAACTAATGGCTCCCTTATGCTGTCTTAATAAGTTTAGTAGAGCTTCTTCATGCTCCTTAACCAATCCTATTGCAATAATTATGGGAAAAGTATTTCCTTCCCCAAATAGGCATATTTGAGGTGAGGAGGTAGAGGCTTCATTTCAAGTTTTGGAGCTTCCACTAATGAAGGTTTAATAGGTTTAGATTGCCTCTTTGACAACTCCAATGATTCAAACCTTCTGGTGTTTATTATTTCACAAACTATATCATCTGTTGTAGCATTACTATCCCCTGTATCTGTCTCAATTAAATCTATTTCCCCAAAATTTCTGTCATGCTGTGATTTGCTGTTCTCCTTAAATACTGTTTGGACCAACTCATTCATAATTTGAATTTGATAAAACTCCTTTAATTCTGACGAGCACCTTAATGAATCAAAAATATTGAATGTTACTTGCTGATCATGGACCCTCATAGTAAGTTCTTTTTTCTGCACATCTATAAGAGTTCTTCCTGTTGCAAGAAATGGGTGCCCAAGGATAATAGGTACCACTTTATCTATCTCATAGTTTAAAATGATAAAGTCAGCGAGAAATATAAATTTTTCCACCTGAACCAGGATGTCCTCTATTTTTCCCTTTGGATGAGTGATTGATCTATCAGCCAATTGCAAGGACACTATAGTTGGCCTTGCTTCTCCTATTCCTAGCTTCTTATATATGGATAGAGACATTAGATTGATGCTGGCTCCAAGGTGACAAAGAGCTCTTCCCAACTCCTTTCCTCCTATTGAGACAGGAATAGTAAAGGTTCCAAAATCTTTTACCTTTGGAGGGATCTTGTTCTTCAATATTGCACTACATTCTTCTGTTAGAGAAACCATCTCATATGCTCCCAGCCTCCTTTTCTTTGTAAGGATGTCCTTCAAGAACTTCACATAGGAGGGCATTTGCTCCAATGCTTCCACAAGTGGGATATTTATGTGCAATTGTTTTAGAACATCTAGGAATTTTTGAAATTGGTGCTCTTGGTCTTGCTTTTTTAGTCTTTGAGGAAATGAGAGAGAATGTGGTTTAAAGATAGGAGTGTTCGTTACTTTCTTACCAACCACTTCTTCATTTTTGCCTATGGTAAGACCTTCTAGTTTTGCATCTTTATGTGTTTCTTTCTCTATAATTGATGGAGTGCCTGGACTGTCACAATCAATCCTTCCCTGTTCTTCACTTTTCTATTCAATCTCAACATTTTTTTGTGTACTATTCTTCTTTTGCTCTTTCTGTACCACAGTTTGCTTTTCAGTCACCTTTTTTGCCACTTTTCAGCTCTATGGCTTGCACTTGTTCCTTGCCTTCCCTTTTTGGGTTTTTGTAATAGATGACAACTTGCCAAGTGGTTTGTTTTTCAATTCAGTGGCTAATTGACCCATTTGCAGATCCAAATTCTTAATAGAAGCTTGCTGACTTTGCATGGATATCATTTCTGACTATGTACTCTTTCATTAAACTTTCTAAAGAGGTTCCAGGGATTACCTGAGTAGGTAGTTGCTGCCTTTGCTGATTTTCTTGGGGGTATGGTTGAAAACCAAGAGGGTGGTTGGGTTTGACTTGGTTTGTTGGAGCAAACCTAAGGTTGAAATTTGGTTTTTATTATGCTTGCCCACCTTGGCTACTGGTTTCTTGATCTCCCCAACTGAAATTTGGGTGCCGTCTTCAACTAGGGTTATAAGTTTGAGTAAAAGGATTGTTTCTTTGGGCATTCTGATTCCCAATGTAGTATATTGAGGCACGGTTGGTATGACAATGCTCCATCAGGTGATTTTCTCCACAATAACCACAAAACATTGAATTAAGCTGATTCACCGTAGCTGTATTATGTATTGCATTTCTCACAGTAAGGTTTTTCAATATATTAGACATGAAGGAAATTTGAGTTGTCAAAGTAGAGAGGGCATCGAGCTCCAATTTACCTCTTGTTCTATCTACCATTTCAACTTCTTCCCTACGGTCTGACCAATGGCTATGATTGGTTGATATTGTGTCCAAGATCTCTACTACTTTATTATAAGATTTAGTCAATAAAGCTACATTAGCATAAGCATCCACCACTAATTTGGAAGCTTTAGTCAGTCCATGGTAAAGTGCTTCCATTTGAATAGAATGTGGCAAACCATGATGGGGGAATTTCCTGAGCATTTTCTTGAACCTCTCCCATGCTTCACTGAATGACTGATCACTCCCTTGCTTGAAAGTAATATGTCTCCCCTCAATAGGAATTTCATTGTCATTTCATTCTAGTTGGTTATAGATTATGGTAATAGGGTTCCCAACCATGCTAGAGCATCACCAGCAAGGGAATAAAGGAAAAGAGTTAACTTCATAGCTTCTTCTGATACTCTAGGAATGTGAAGTGAGTCACACACCTCAAAGAAGGATTTGAAATGCTGGTGAGGGTCTTCAGTAGGTAGACCTTGAAATTGCCCCTTGGATTGGAGCATCTAAAACATTTTAGGTTTCAGCTCAAAGTGTGGTGCTTGGATTCCAAGCCTCCTACAACTAGATTCATTTCATTGTACTTGGAGCTGCATAATCTTGTATGGCTCTCTCCCTATCATCAGCAATTTGAACTATGTTTTCAGGATTAATAGCCTGATTAACCTGCTCAGCTGGTTGTTGCCTTACAGGTTTTGGGTTCAGGACTAGTCTGTTTGGTAAATCAGCCATAGCTTGCTGGCCTTCTTCCTAATCTAGTCTTCCTTTCCTTTCACTTTTGATTCTCCTTAGAGTTCTTTCAATTTCAGGATCAAATTCTAATAAGAATTCTAAGCTAGGAAATTCGTTCATGCACTTGTACAATACTTGCAATCCACAACAACTTAGTCAGTTTCTTGAGACACTAAATTCACCTAAACTCATTTTTAAAATTAATTTTGTTGCACCTATCCCCGACAACGATGCCAAAAACTTGTTGAGACTCACAAAGTGTAAGTGTACACTCTGAAGTTGTAGTAAACAAGGTCGATCCACAAGGATAAGTTGACAAAATTAATCCTAAAAAGTTATTGTTTAGGATAATAATGGAAACTAAATTTTGGATTGTTTGAAAAGACAAAAAATAAGCTAAAAGAAATAAACAAGCAAATTTTAGAGGAAGCTTAGTGGCAATTTTAACCAATGTTGGTAAAAGCAGGCTCAGAGTAGGGAATTCATTTACTGTCTGCTAAGGGATGTTGTAGCAATTCTGTCAGTGACTCAATACCACAAAACATTTCTTATACCCCTCCTGAAGCTATACTTCTAAATCCATTTCCATGTCCTTAGTTCTTTTTAAGCTATAATATACTTTTTAGTGCATTAGGCAGAGGTTATTCCTAACTCACTCACAAATCCATAAAACATATTTAACTAATGGGAGTGTTAATGAGTTCTATTAATACTTCCTTTTCCGAGTTCATATTAAAAGGCAAATTGTAAAGGTGGCCAATCCATACAACTTGATCATCAAAATAAAATCAATAACACTCCTTAAAGAGATCAGCTAAGAGCTGCTGTATAACCTGAACACAAACAAGCAAAGTCAAATCTCTAACCCTTGCCTTGGTTTATTTAGTTCATACTCAAACGTAGGGAAAAACAACTAACAAAAATTAACCAAAATATGCTTAGAGAGATTAGAAGATCCGAATACTTGAAAGATTATAAAAGAAATGAAGTTCAACTCTAACTAAAAACAAATAAAAGAGAATGAGACAAAAAATGTGGAGGGAGAGAATTGGAAAAGCCTTCTTTCCAAAAGTGTATTCCCCTCAAAGAGATTTTTCTTCTCTCCCTCTCCTTCTTCAGCAAATTCTTCTTAGAAAGCTCCCTAAATTCCCATGTCTCCTTCTCCAAAAAATAGAGGAATGGCTTTTGCTACCGTAAATGGAGGCTCCCCTCTCCGTCTTTATGTCTCTCTCCATCTTATCCACTTGGGCAACAAAGAAGAGCTAAATTGGCCTATTAATCCACGTGAAGCTTTCTTTATCGTCCTTTCTGCTTATTCACGTCTCAAATGCCAGCTCAATTAATGAAGTTCTACGTCACTGTCCTTTGCTTCTAGCTCAATAATGCAGCAGGAATGTCTTCTATCAACTGGAATGCTTCAGCAAAATTGGCATTTTAACACAGATCAGTCATGTATTTCTTTGAAGTTCATTCAATTACCTATTAACACAATCATTAGTAATTTATTAACTCAAAGATAAATACAAGTGATAAACATCATAATTTCAGCTCAAAGGATATCATAAGGCCATTTATGACTCTAAATTCACTCAAAATAAACCAAACTTAATGCTTATTCTAAGAGTTAACAGACCTATCATTGTTATCTGGGCTCTTACGACGACCACTACTCTCTTCTATATATTCTTTCAGCTGTCCTTGCTCATTCAGTACTTCAATGTCTTCTTTCAATTCAAAGAAATCAGAGGTTGCATGGCCATGATCTCGGTGGAAAAAGCAATATTTATTTTTATCGCAACGATGTGACCCAACCCTCATTCTCGCTGGTTAGTTCAACAAATCCTTATCTCGAACTTCCATCAAGATTTATTCAACTGAGATAACAATGGTTGTATATCGATCAAATCTGCTCTGGGGAAGATCCTGTTGAACAGAATGCTCTGGTCCATCCTCAGTCTTTCGCTTCTTCAGATCAGATTGGCCACCTTCATCTTTGCTCTTCCTTTCAATTTGTTGGATCGGTCGTTGTTATTATCAGGCACTCGCCTTGAATGTAGTAGTTGCCCAACAGTCATGTACTTTTGTGCCCTGGTAAGGAGCTCGACATAAGTGCTCGGTGCCCTATTGCCCAACGACCATAAAAAGTTCTCATCTTTCAATCCAGCCACAATGTTTGGAGCGTTGCTCCATCAATGTACCTTCAATCTGCCTTGCCATTGAACTGTGGCACGTACTCTCAGAGGGTTTCGCTCGACCTTTGTTTAATCGTGAGCAGGTGCATTGGTGGCATCTTTTGATTACGCCCACCTAAGAATTGGGTGATGAAGGCTCTCTCCAGTTCTAGAAAAGACTAGATTGACCTTCGTTTTAACTTACAGAACCATTTCCAAGTTGGTCCTGTCAAAGTAAAATAAAATGATCAAAACTTAATCCATCTCGGACTCCGTGGAGCTCCATCTACGACCAAAATGTATCGACATGTTCTATCGACTCCTTTGATCTATCGAATAGCTTCATCGTTGGGTGATCGTAATCCACTGCATCATCGCAAGTGTAAGAGTCAAATTGTAATATAAAACGACCCTAAGAGACCGAGTATCGTCCTTGGGAATCAGATTCTCTAATTTCCTTAGTTATTAATTTATTCTTTCAATTTTATTTAGGGAACCAAGTATCATGCAACAATTCTAGGCTATATGCAATAAAAGAAGATACGCTAACGATGCAAAAATTAATAGAATAGAGGTTTTAGGTGTTCGTATGGCGAGCAAAATAATTAAACAAATTTATTAATTTATGGGATACAATTGATTACCAAATTTCTAAGTCTAAGGTTAATTAACTCGGGTTTTCCCCTCTCAAGGTCCACTGACTCTCACAATTAATTCCCTATTCGATGTCTCGCAATAAGAATTTAAAAGCGATATAAAAATAACCTATCACGGACCTCACAAGCTCTCTTATCACTCTCATGCATAGAAAAACGAATGTCTAAAATCCTTGGTCTAAATTTACTACCCTACTTTTCAAGCAAGATAATAAACACAACATACGAACACTCAATGGCCAATTGAATGCAGTGATTAACGTGCTGGAATTTAGAAAAAAACGGTAAAGAATTGCATTCCATAAAAAAAATAATAAATCTAAAAGTTCATTATACCCAATACCCTAAAACTAAGAGATTTAGCTACTGATATGCATCATAAAAAGTCCATAAAATCTTCTAAAAACATAACACAACAAATGTCTAAGAGAAGAGAGGGAACTCTCGGAAGAATCTACACCTCTCGACTGTAGGCATGCTTTTTGAGGTGTAAAACTCGATCTCGAGCACTCTGAAAATCCCCAAACGCTCCAAAACAATAGCCCTCATAGTGCTCTTTGGAAATCTTTTGAAAATCTCACCAAAAACGGCGTCCCCCCACCCTGGCGGCGAAAAGAAGTCTATATAGCAATTCTGCCGATAGCGTCAAGATGCTAGGGCCAGCATCTCGATGCTAGTTCGAAGTCTTTTGGTAAAATGCGCTTTTTGACATGTGCGGTCAAAAGCCAGCAATGTCACGATGCTATCTGCAGCGTCGAGACGATGCACATATGCTGCATAGGTTGAGCGTGTGGCAAGGCATGCACGCTTTAGTCTTTTAAGCATTGAGACGTCCAATGCTGACGTCTCAACACTGCCCCTCGGGTCAATCTTGTTTTGCCTCTCATTTCTTCATTCCTTGTTTGTTTTTGCCCTTATTGGGCTCATTTTTTAACTTGAACTGACCCGAATCCATATTTTCACAACAAAATGCTCAATTCCTACAAATTCAATAAATAAAGCATCAAAGTACACTTGAAAGCCCACAAAACCACTAGATTTAAGGATCTAAAATAACACTTTTGGAGTGCTGTCAACTACCCCAGAGTTTTGCTTGTCTCGAGCAAAAATAAAATCCAAACATATAAGAGAACTTCAACACTTGCATGCTTCAGACTTCTAATTCAATGCATAATGACATGTAATGGGCACAATAAAAGAAACGTTCATGCACATTCTAATTGGTAAAAAAGCCAAAAACCAAATCTTATCTTTCTTTGCCTGTGTGTGGGCAAGCCCAACCTATTCTAGTCCTTACATGCCAGGAATGCATTTAATGAAGTCTTTCCTAAACTGCCCATAGCCACTAAACCATTTTCAAGTAAGTATTTCTAATTTAAGGTGGCTTAGGAAAAAGTTTCTCTTTTTTTTTCTTTCTTTTCTGCTTTTTTTTTTCATTTGAAATTTGTCTTAAAGAGGAGTCTAGTCAAGACGTACTACCTTCGTTTTGGCTTACCCCCACTTCCTAGGCCCTGAGTATCCAACTACGAGCAACACCTCTATTCTAGGACTGTACTTACTTTCTTTTCGCTTTTTTTTTTTCAGCATTCTTCATCGACTAAGGGCTAAAGAAAGGAAGAGTAACCTCTTTAGACATACTTTATTAATCATAATTCATATTCAGCCTAGACTACTTTAAGTTAAAAGTTCACTATCCAATAATCAGTTCATTTTGAAACATTTTAAGTCTAACCTCATTAACGACACTCTAAACAGGCGGACTACATGCTTAAAATACAAGGAATTTAAAGAGGGATTCAACATGACTTCAAAAGTATGCGTACTAGTTTCCCTATTTCAACGCACTTACATATCACAACAAATCATAGAAAGTCATAGTCTAGTCCTCAACATTCAAGCATCAATAGTTCTACATTTTAGCACACAGTCAAGCGAACAAACAATCACGTTATTCCTTAAATCGAAAAATTATAAGTCTAACCTATCAACACACTGTACTCAGGACACCCCACCCCAAACTTAAAAACATGCATTGCCCTCAATGTATGAAAAAGACGAGACAAAACAAGGAAAGTAATCAGTACTGGCCTGGAGTATGGGACGATCCACTATATGACAAGCATGTAGACTGAATACGACTGTGCTATGGCTCTTGAAAAAAAGAGATATGTGCGAAATCCATTAGAACCAAGCAAGCTACTAAGTAAACGAAAATAACAAACTCAACAAATGAAAAAGGGAAAGATGCTTGGGTTGCTTCCCAAGAAGCGCTTGGTTTAACGTCTCTAGTTAGACAGGACATTTAATGCTCATCCTTTCATCACCATGTCCTGAATCCATCGTGACTCCTTTCCAAATCCATTTTTTACCCTGCGAAGCACCTTCAAGAAAATGTTTTCTTCTACCTTGCTCATAGTAGTAGGTATAATGATATATGTAAAAGTATCGAGAAAAGCATATTTAAAGTGTGTAGGTAGAGATTTCAAATATAAATCAGGTGGCTTGACATTCAAACAAATTTCCTCATTATTAGAAGACACAGAGCTATTGTCAACATCACGATGACTATCGGGAATTAAAGTAAGATGCAAATCTTCAACAACATATTTTATATAAGGGGACACATGCATATTCTTGTTTAAAACACCTAAACTACCACAAGTGGGGTTCAACATGCATTTTCCCCTTATCAGACACATCAAACGTTTCAAGATTAACATTGTCAGCACAACTATTCTCAACAGCCAACATACAACAAGTACTTACCTCAGAAGGGCCTCTAAGAGCTCGATAAATGTCGAAACTTACCTCCTCTTCATTTACCCTTAAAGTGATGCTACCTTGTTAGACATCTATTAAGGCCCTTCCAGTGGTCAAGAACGGTCTTCCCTAGTATGATGGCATCTCTAAGTCTTCTTCCAAGTCCAATACTATGTAATCTATAGGAAAGAGGAACTTGTCAACTTTTACTAACACATCATCTACTATACCTTTCGGAAATGTTATTGAACGATTAGCTAACTGAAGTGGATGGTAGTCGGCTGTACGTGCTCCAAGTTCAATTTCCTGAAAATAGACAGAGGCATTAGATTAATAGATGATAGATGCATCAACATGCACACACAGCGGAAGTAGGATCACAACACTCAAATTAGCTTAATCATACATTGGAAA